>CAICTM010000776.1:0-49091 GCA_903772945.1 Seminavis robusta
GCCTAAGTCTTGCTCTCTTGGCAAGATTGGTTTCCCTTATGTCTTCGACTTGTGACTGGGTCGTCATCCCCGCTTAAAAATCCAGAATCCGACTTACGTCAGTCGCCGACGTCAGTCGTGACCGGATTTGTGACGTGTTTTCATCTGTGCTTTCGAAATTTTTAAGTCGATGCTGAAAAGTCCTGCGCAAAGCGATGCTTGAAAAGGAGTTGGGGGCCTCTAAGTCTTTGACTTTGTCCTCTAAGTCTTTGTCCCGCCCCTAAGTCTTCCACCCACCGATGACTGTTGCGCGACGAGACAGGTGGGCTTTGGTAATCAGTCCCACTGTTCCACACCACACACTACAAGCCCACCACCACCCTTGCATTGATCCTGACAGCTGGTACCTGACCAGGCACCTGTGTCAGAGATTGAGGTTGACTCATTGCAATGGATCCCCAGTTCAAAAGCTACCTGGCTGGTACCCTTTTGGATGCTTGGATTGGGTTCAAGCCCTGTGCAATCCTACAGCAACAGTACCAGCCTGAGTTTCTGTGGTGGTGGCCCTGGTCCTCCCATTCCAGGCTCTGCAGTGCAACACTATGAGGTCATAATCCCAATCCTGAAAGCTTCCAACCAAGCCTTCCCTGATTTGGACCACTGCATCCTCCCTCTTGTTGCCTTCCAGTTGCCTGCCTCCCAGTTGTTGCTTCCCTTCCAGTTGCTGCCCTGTTGTTGTGAGTCCTTGCTTTGTCCAGCTCCAGCCCCAGTTCTGTTTGCCTGGTGCCTTTGCTGCTGGTCCTCCCTTTATCCAGTTCCTGACTGTTTGTTGCCGCTCCCAAAAGCATTTTGCCGACAGTTCATTGATCATTGAATTGTCCCACCAACAACCTTCAACACTCCTTCCAGCACCATCCCAAGCCATGTCTGCTGACCTTCTAGTGCGTGGCAAGGCCCACGAGATCAAGTCTGTCTCCAAGGCTAGGCAGTCCGGGGAAGACTTAGGGGCCGATCAGTCGAAGACTTAAGGGCCGATCTGGTGTTGTTGTTGAAAATCGCGAAAAGAAAATTCGCGAAGATCAGATCGACCATGGCCCTGGAGTCGGGACGCATGGCGACAACAGCGGGAGAGTTGGGTGGGAGCACCAGTCGGTGACTCGCCGTTGGGGCTAGCGATCACCAGGTGGTGAACGCATCATGGCAATGGCTAGAGAAGCCGAGATTGGGTGGGAGCACCAGTCGGTGACTCGCCATTTGTGGCTAGCGAAGCACCAGGTGGTGAACGCATCAGGGCCATCGTGTGGAAAAAGCACACGACCATCGTGTGGAAACAGCACACGGAAAAGCACACGACCATCGTGTGGAGAAGCACACGAAAGGATCGATCGGTCATCGTGAAAAGCACACGAAAGGACCGGAAAGATCGATCGTTCAACCAATAACAAGGCTCCAGAGACCGGAACAGCATGGCTGTGACCGGCTGATAGTAGCCGTGGTAGCCATAGCAATGGCTGAACGTAGCTAGTAGCCGTAGCCGTTCAGGAAAGAAAAGAAAAGGACGCCATTGTCCTCTTCGATTGGTGGCTACATGCAATGTGTGGCTTGGATTGGCTCCTACCGACTGATCATCCCCTTGAAAACCCTAACTCTATCTACGGTGACGTACCAGTCCAGGCAGGAGCAAGTGTGCTTCCACATTGCTCTGCTTAGAGTCATGGCGATAGCTGTCACTGTTCTTTCGGCCTCGAGCTGCAAAAATCAAGAATCAAGAATGATTCTTTATATGTAACCGAAACCCAAGACCCTAAACGAGCTGCTTTTCGTGAACGTCACTCCAGCTGGTTCTCTGGGTTCTTTGCAACTTGCTGTTGCGGAGTAATCGGACATTTCTTGTTGAAAGAACTGACATGTCGCAGTCGCAAAATCCTGAAGTTGGGGCTTCTCGCTCAAGAAAATAACAAATACTACTAAATAGCGAGGGCGGCTAAGCTAGCTAGGCAGAGCAGTACAGTCTACTCGCGCTAATATTACTTATTTAATATTACTTCTCGCTGTTATATTACCTGATTCTTCGGATCCCCCCCCCAGTCCCGCATATCCGTGAATGCCTCATTTGCCGAAGCTGAAGAAGCACTCAACAAGCTCTCCAAGAGTGCCTCTGCTTTGGGCATCAACCAGGCGGCCGCTGTGCATCTTGACAGGTTTGCCAGGGCATTGAATGTGGCTAGGGCTGCTAGGGCGGGCAAGCGTAAACGTGACGGCTCTATCCATTCGTACTTTACTAGTGGAACCGGCCCTTGAAAAGCCTAATATTACTTCTCTCTATTATATTACCCGAAGTCCGAAATCCCCCCCAAGTAATATTAGAGCGAGTTGACTGTAGCTGCGGTGGTGGCCCGGTGGCTGTGGTGGTGGGCTTCTCGCTCATGGTGGCAACTCAATTGGTCTTTGATCACATGCGACTGACTCCTTCAAAGCGCCAAAGCCCTTTAACTCTCATTCAGTTGTGGCTTCACTTGACTTTCTCTTTTTTTGCATCACCCGTGCTGTGTTTCCTTGTTTATTCATACTGAAAAGGCAACCATGATGGACGAAGATGCCACCTTTCAAGTGCCACAGGCTCAGTGGCAGCTCCAACAGGCATTGAACAATGGGGAAAGGATGGACGATGAGCCGGAACGGATGGATGAAGATGAAGGAAGGGAATGGCCCTACGATGAGCGTGCTACTGCCAGAAGTAATTCTTCCAGCCCAACCGGTGGTGCCTGGCATGCCATTACCAGTTTCTGGGGAGGAGGTTTTCAGCAGCAGCCCCAATCTGGAAGAAGTAGCCCTCATAACAATGGCGAGAGGGTAGATATGGGTGATGATTGCCGTGAAGAAGAAGTGGTCATGGAACGCGAGGGCTGTGATCCCTATGACTCTCGCATTCATGAACCACTAAAGCGCGGGCAAGAGGATGGAGAACAAGCCAACAAGAGACGCCGTTTGGAGGATGCCAGTATCGCCTTTTACCAGGCTACCCCCGGGCTTTCCGAACGCCAACAGGCCATTTTGGAATACTCAGCACCTTCTACCGTTACTCCCTTGTTCTACTTTATCGGATACACTCCCTTTGCCATTACGTGGGGTATGGTCTTGTACACGGGTCACTCCTTGCAGACGGCGATTTCTACCTTTGGACCCGAGACTGAAAACTTGCGCTGGAAGGCATGGATCCCACCTCTTATCCACCATTTGATCGATACCTACGTGTGGAATCATTCCTTGATTACCATGATGCTCTTGTACCCAGAGTGGTTTGGTTCTACGGCTTACTGGTGTGCCGTCTCTTTCATCACGTGTTCGCAGTGCTTGTACTTGTGCGTCTCCCTCAAGACGCACTACATCAAGCACAAGCACAAGTTGAAAACAAACTCCTACCGACAAATTGAGCTACGGTTCATCGACTGCTTCTTGCTCTACTTGTTGGCCGTCATCAACTTTATTCTGGCCCGACTTCTTGGATACCCGATCCTCTTGTACATTGGATTGATCGAATTCAATGTAGCCCCACTTTACATTGTGTGGGCATACAAGAAACGGTTTGATGCTGCCCTCAAACCAGTAAACCAATGGGATGGACAGAAGGACGACAAAGAGGACACCAAGAAGAACGACCACACCAAGAAGGACAAATAAGTGAGCGATGGCGTCTTTTTTTTTAAAAAAAAGCTCTTCTGGGTACCGGTACATCATGGTGGGGAGTTGAGGTCAAACTTCACAGCCACCTGAGCCATCCTCAACGAATTCTTAAATTAGACAGTAGTCTACTGCTCCTGCTAGAGTACATTTTCACCTCAATCGCTCTAGAGTAGATATATGACATCATGATCGCAGTCAGATTAAGATTGGTGATGTTCATGGAACACGGAACAGAGCACAACGCAACACAGAACCGTCGCTCGAATCTTGTGTCAGGTATTTCCTTAAAAAGCATTGAACAATCTCTGAAGGTTACACGTATCCTCAACCAAGCCGTAAGCCCCTCGTCAACTAATAATCTATTAATTAAAATAGTTGCAGTTGATTTGCAGAAACTGACCGCGTTTGGAACGCTGACCATTCCCAAGGCCCCAGATTCTCCGCACTGTGGAGTATCTATCTGTTTGGTGCATACTGCTATGAAGAGATACATGTAGATATCATTGTTACCGGTATGTCTGTATAGTGGAGTGGATGTCGGGGACTGGGATGATACGGGAACCGGATAGCCACCCGCAAGGTCGAAAGCTGCACGACGGCAAGTGAGAGTGCGTGACCTTTGAAATTGAATCTGTTCCGTGAGTGAATAGTTTCATTTAGCTATCTGCACTATCGATTTTTAGAGTACCTCACGGACCTCACAACTAGAAACATTAATGCTTTTCCTTGGTACCGTACAAGTACGTCGTGCAGCAAGTGTGACAGGAATGATCGTGTGGGCATGCTGTTTGCATGCATGCCTTTCTTGCCGCTGTGCGACTGAAAACTACAGGGAATACTGGACAATATACCCAATCATCGTTCGAGGGGTCTGTGCTGTCTTCATTGCGGTTCGAGACGTCGAGGAGGCAGACTACAGGGACTTGTACGGCACAGGTTCACGCTTTTGCAAGATCTGGCTAAGAGTGGCATGAGCGAGAGTGTGATCATGCTCACAATTGAAAATTGAACAAACAAACGACTCTCAACGAAACAGCAAATCGAAGAAAACAATTCAAACAATCAATCTTACAACAACAACATGGTTTCCAGCGAGCATCGAGACTGGCTCTATGTCGCCATCCCAATCTACTTTGTGATGTTGGCTGGTAGCGCAGCATGGGCCTACAAACGAATGGAAAGGATGAACCACGAAGGGGTCAGTGATAAGCTCTCAAGTCACTACCTCGGTGGAAGATCGTTCGGGCCTCTGCTGACCGCGGGAACTGTATTTGCCAGTCTCTTTAGCGGGTACACAGTGGTCGGCATCCCCAACGAAGCGTACAAACTTGGTTGGTACGCTATTCGATGGATGCCAACAACAGCACTCATTGCCTTCGGATACTATGGGACAGGGCTCCGGTTACGAAGGGCGAGCATGGTGCGCAACCACCAATCCCCAGTTGACATGATCACTGATAGATACCAATCTCAGGTTCTCCGATACACCATCGTTGGCATTCAGGTGATGACGTCTGTTATCTATTTGGCTGCGCAAGTGATTGCCCTCAAGGGAACCTTCAACTCAATGTTCGAAATCGAAGCTGACGCCAACTGGCCCGTCATCCTTATCATGTCCCTCATTCTGGTGTTTGAATGGGTTGGCGGATTGTCCAGCGTTGCTTTCACAGACAGTATCCAAGGCTTGATTATGCTGATTAGCTTTATCATTTTGCCGATTGTCATCAAGGCGAACTTTGGCGGTTGGAGTGACTTGGATCCTGAGACTTACCCAAAGCCAAGTTTCTACGAGACTCCTTCGGCTGATCAACAATGGAAGTTCTGGCAGTTTAGTATGATCAACTTCTCCTTCTTCACCCTTCCTCACTTCCTCCAACGAACCTACGCTGCAAAGGACTTGGTATCGCTCAAGTGCGCCTACTCGGTTGTCGTCGTGGGACCCTGGATTACCATGTTTGTCGGAATCTACATTGGTACCGTTGGCGTCCAAATGCTCGACGGCGCGGATGTCGCAAGCCCCTTTGCTTCTATCCTCGAAGAAGTTATGAATCTGGGAGGCTTCAGCAAATTCATTGCTGTGATCGCTTTTACAGCATCGCTCGCTGCCATTATGAGTAAGAAGAAGCAATGCAGCGGAAACATCGTTTGATTGCATGGCCCCTCCAGCTCGTACTAAACCTTCTTCTTCCTTTCCTCTCTTGGCAGGCACCGCTGACTCTCTCATCATCGCCGTTTCCCAGCTGGTTACCGTCGAAGTTCTATACCCCATGGTTAAAACCAAGAGCCCCAACACCCTTGCCTGGATGGGACGTTTCGTCTCTTTTATGGCTGTTCTCGTAGCCTTGCTTGTCGGGTAAGTGAGGTCATGGGTTGTATCATTCCGGCGTACCTTGCATCCGAGACTCGACTCACATTTCCCCTTGTTGTACCTTTTACTTCGCAGAATCCTGTGGAAATCAGGCATTAGCGACTTGGGAGCCATTCAATTTCCAATTACCATGCAGGCTGTCCCCGCCTTTTTGTTTGCTCTCTTTGCGACGAACAAATCTACAGACGTCCACCCCTGGTGCATGGCTGCTTCCGCTTGGATCGCGATTGCCTACGTATTTGGGATCTACTTTGGATACCTCAGCAACCATGAAGACCCTGCTCCTATCGACGCAGGCGTCACCGGAGTCACAATTCAAGTCGTATCCCTTGTTCTCTTGGAATCCGCTCGTCGCGTCATCTTCCCAGACCCGTACGAAGCCGAAACCACCAAGCCGCTCCACACTTCCGACACCAAAGACGAGCCACAGCTGTTGTACCCCAACCGACCCGCCTTTGATATCCCCTGCACGAAGCGATTCGGTGACCGCCCTCTTACCCCCAAAGACCTCTGGCAAATGATGGAAGGCGTACACGAACCCATCACGAACGTCTACTTTGTGGCTTTCATGTTGTTCAGCGTTTCTTTGGTAACTCCGCTGGTGCCTGCTGGCATTCCTACGTCATCCACTGAAGATGCCGTCGTGGTAAATGGTTTGCCGTGGTGGGCCTTCAAGGCTTTGTTGTTGTGCATTGTGCCGTATGCCATGAGTCTATATGCCGTTCTCCGCATGCCCAACAAATTTCCCTCCTTGGCTGAGGACAGTGTGTTGGAGCAACCCGGCTTGATCATCGATCCGGACCTCGTGGACATGTCCAATGAAGAAATGGGTCGACGCGGCTCCTACGATGAACCCAACACAATGGCATCGCAGCGACGTAGCTCAATTCGAAAGAGTCTTCAAGGACTAGGAATGGTTGGGAGCCACGAGATGCGCCACTCCTCACGCCATTTGCCTTCAAACGATAGCGTCAAACACCTTCACAAGCTCGTTCAAGACGACGAGACAGAAAGCAGCCATTTCGACCAACGGAACGACGAAGTGGCCGTCTTGTACAAAGACACCGATATCACAGCTTAGCCGCTTAGAACATCGAAGCACTCAACTATAGTACTATTTCAGAAGCTCCTCACCCAGTAACAATAGAGAAATTCATGCCTGCAAGTTTGATACGTGGAAATCACGTACTATAGAACTGAATGCCCCGTCGCAGATCACAACACTATACATGTATAACCTGCGTATGAAGAAAGCTGCAGAGCGAGGCCATCAGCGACTACCTGAAAGTCATAATGGTAAAACAGTTCCATGGCACAGGTCCAGAAACTTCTTCGCATGTGCACTCATCGTGGGCTTGACAATCAAGCTTGACTCTAGCATTGCGATTATCAGCACGGATCACAGCTGCATCCACAAAGTAAGGCGCCTTGACACACATTCGTCTGGGTGATTTTGCTTGTACAGCCATGAGCTTCATGGCATTCCCTTTCATAACCACGCATCATGCCACACAGCACATTAGGGATGCTCCCAGACAAGGATGTATTGGCAACAATCAATGTACTCAATTGGGTCAAGGAAAGGAGCTCTATGGGTAGAGTTCCAGACAAGCCTGTGTCATGCAGTTGCAACTCCAAAAGCTGGTAGAACTCCGCTCAGTTCAGTGGGTGAAAATCTTTAACAGTTGGCCATGTAGCCGGTCACCGCCGCGGGCCTACTTTAAAGGTTCATTTTACCCTCAACTTTCGCTGTTGCCTGTGCGGCTGCGATCGTTGTGCTAGTCTGCCCAGCTGAGCCCCCCCCCCCCCCGCTCCTTAACTCATCTAGTTAGAACTATTTTGATGATAGATGTACAGCTACAGGTGACTGATCCAAAGCAATTGAACTTGGGCAAGGAGACACCAGCGACACCGCACTAGAAATGCCTTACCCCAAGCACTGAGCGTAGATCCGCAACAACTCGCACTGGTAGGGGCACGGGTTTCTCGGCGATCATGCCTCCCCGTCTTCACCCTGCTGCTCGCTTATTTTGTTCCACTACATCAAGCTATATACTACAGTAGAGAATCATTGATCATACACACATACCTGTGATAAACCATGTACTAGCACATGGTTACGTTACGTTAGAGTTCCCCGGTACAACGCACTTCGTTTGCTTGGCTTCCGCTGTGGAAGGACTGGCGAAAAATGAAATCTTTCAAAGCCGCTCCTCCACAGCAAACGGCTCAAAGCGCCAGCCATAGAATGTTTGGAAGGAAGGACTCTTCGGGATTCTGGGGAGGCCTGACAGCCTGGAAGGCATGGGCTCATCAAGGATGAAATGTGCACTCCTTGTGGGCTTTTAAAAGTGTGTCTCTAGCATCGTTTTCATTAGCATGGATCACAGCTGCATCCACAAAGTAAGGTGCCTTGGCACACATTTGTGGTGGTCTTTTTGCTGGTGCAGCCATGAGCTTCATGACATTCCCTTTCATAACCACACATAATACCACACAGCTCATTAGGGATGCTCCCGGACAAGGATGTGTTCGTGACGATTAAGGTTGTCAAGTTGGTCAATGCAAGGAGCTCTGTAGGTAGAGTTCCAGACAGGACTGTTTCATGCAGTTGTAACTCCAGAAGGTTGGACATGAGACCAATCTCACTTGGAATTGTGCCAATGAATCTATTCCCATTCATGCGTAGCCGATTTAATGCGGTCAGGCTTGAAAACAAGCCTGGTGGGAGCTTCCCCTCTAGCTGGTTGGAACTAGTGTATAGCGAAGTCAAGTCTGTATGAAAAGAGTATGGTGAGCTATAAGCTAAAGGTTTTGCCAAACATCCCTGACCAGAGGACTTACTTCTTAGCCTTGATAATTCTGGTGGGAGGTGTCCTGTAAGAGAATTCTCCTTTAGTGTTAGAGAAACCTATGAAAACAGATCAAGGGTGGCAAAGAACCGTAAGCATATCACATGCTACAACGCCGGCCAATCTGACAGCTTTACTTACTAGCTGTGTCAATTGCCCAAGTTGGCTTGGAATCAACCCTATAAGGTTCCACTCATCAAGAGACAACATCCAAAGATTGGACAACCTTGCAATTTCAGCTTGGTGTGCAGAGTTTAGTTAAATTTAGATAGATGCCTTTTCTGGTACTACAAAAGATGACTTACTGGGTATTCGGGCATTGACATCATTAGCATTGTTGTTAAGCAGGAGAAACTCAAGTTGGGGCATGCTTTCAACAACTTTGGGCAGAACTTTCTGAGAGGCTAGTCGAGGACAATCACTTATTCCAAAGGATGTCAAGTTTGTTAGTTGGAATAGTTCTGAGGGGACTGTGCCTGGTAAGGGTAGACAGAGTCCAGTATATTAGTGATGACAATTGCATGCCAAGCTGAAGGACGCAAAGTAGAAGTGTACCTGTCAGCTGGGTCATGCCCAGGAACTTCAAGTTTGTTAGGCAACCTAAATTGTCCAGTTCCGTAGGAACAGTTCCGCATATTCCAGCCCCCCCAAGCTCAAGCGACCTCAAATCTGACAGGAGACCCAGCTCTGTAGGAATTGTTCCTGACAGTTCTGTGTTGAATGTTTGAAACACTCTCAGCTTTGTTAGTAATCCGATTTCCGTTGGGATCTGCCCTTTCAATTCCATGTTCACTGCCAATGACAGAAGCTCCAAATCAGCACTCAAAAGGGATAGCTCTGGTGGAATGGTTCCATCTAGCTTGTTTCCATAAAAGGTCAAACCTTTTATATGCCCAGAATCATCACACTGCATGCAGTAGAGATTATATGATTGCTGTTCCCAGTTGCATTCATGAAATTCCCGGTCGAGCCAGCCATGATGATTCACCCAGAAGTCTCCCCTGGTGGAGAAGAAGAAGGTAGCCAAAGCAAATCTTTGGGTCATTCTCCATTTTGGATATGTTGCAAGTTTTGTTTTGTTGCTGACTAGCCACTCATATGCTTTGGACTGAGGGGACCTTGGGTATTCAATGATGGCATCCACAGTGTAGTCAGGTAGATTGAGTGTTTCCAAAAATGGAGTTGGTGCTTGGGTTGAACCTGGAGATGCAGCAGGAATGCGGAGAGCTCCATCGTTAATGTTTTGCCTTGATTCACTGGTGGTACTGGTGCCTCCATCTGTACTGATGAGGAAAATCACAAAGAACATGAAAATTCCCAGCAGAACCACATTGAGCTCAAGAGAAAAACCAAGACAGATTCGTTGTCGCCAGTAAGGTGTTCTTCTTTCGAAAAATACTTCAGCACTGGGCAGTGATTCTGTGTCCTGCACATCCACGTCACTGGCAACAGGAAGATTGGTAGGAATGCTGCCATCATCGCTCTGCCGGTTCTCTGTAGTAACAACTTCATCCCTTTGGGTGTTCTGACGATAGGTTGGGAAACCATCCATATGAAATGCCCCTGGGACGCTGCGTTGTGGGGTCCTTGCTGGAATAGGTTCTGGTAGCTCGAACAGCTGCTCGAACAGACCCGGAGAAAATGCGCCTGCTTCGGCAGCTACTGCTTTGCCTACTAATTCTCTGTTGTTGGTTCTTTTATTTTGAATAATTTGGATAAGTTCAACAGAGCCAGCAGCAGATTGGTCAGAGCTGATAACATCAGTATTAGCTGTGGACTGTGTGAACACCGACGACGAAAGCACAATGTCAGCCCCTAAGTGTCCTGTGGAATATTCTCGGCTGGCATGTGTGGGCAAGGGTGCTGTTGCCGAGCCCAACTTATTCCCCGGTGGGACATCTCATCCGGTTTAATTGGCGACCGCCTCAATGGGTTCTTGCTTGGATTCTAGCTAGTGCCCATGGGGACTTCATGCATCCTGTATGATACCAGTACAGTGGCATATTCCTTTTTCGCGGTGTGTGCGACTCAGTCATCTCATTGTTGTTCTGGCCCCTTCCACAGGATTCTGTGGCAAGTCAGGCTGACGTGGAAACAGCAACTTCACTACGTAATCATGAAATTGACTAACTAATTAGTAAATTTGGAAACGATTAAACGAATTATTCATTTATGAACATAAAATGTTTGAATAATTGGAAAAACATATCCGGAAGATACGAGGTCAAACGAGGATCCTTCCTCAGTTCCCCTCCCATTTGCCATTCATCACAGACCTCCTCCACCATGAGCACCAAGAAGACTAGCAGTAGTAGCAGTAGCAAGCTGTTACCGGCAGTATTAGCCATTTGTTCGGTTCTCGTGGTAGTCGTGGCGTGGTCCCTTCCCCAAATGATTCCTCCTCTCTTTGACTTGCATCCCCCACGGGCACATCCCAGCAAGACCATGGCGGCCATGGTGTATCAAACGCACGGCGATCCGTCCGTGCTCGAGTACGACACACAGCATCCTCAACCAATCCCAAAGGCGCATCAATACTTGATCCAAGTCCATGCATCCGCCTTGAATCCCTGTGATTTCAAGCAACGACGCAACCCTCACATTCCCAATTTTGTCAGTCCCGTGCCTCGTATTCCGGGCGCCGACATGGCCGGAGTCGTCGTGCAAACACCCCAGTCAAGCAATTCAAAATTCCTCGTGGGCGACCGAGTGGCCGCATTGATTCCCTATTGGGGCACCCCCTGGGGAACCATGGCCGACTATGTGGCCGTCGACGAGGCGCACTTGGCGAAACTGGGACCTTCCCTGAACTACACCGAGGCGGCGTCCTATGCCTTGACGGGGTTGACGGTGTTACAAAGTTTTGCCAATTTAGAACACGATGATAGTTTGCAGGGAAAGAAACTGCTCGTGCATGCCGGAGCCGGAGGTGTGGGCAGTTTTGCCATTCAATGGGCCAAACACATTCTACAAAGTGCGCATGTGGCCACCACGGCCAGTGCTCCCAAGGCGGAATTTTTGAAAGAGTTGGGAGCCGACCAAGTCATTGATTATCGAACCGAAAAGTTTGAAGAAATTCTACTGGACTACGATGTGGTGTTGGATCCCATGAGTTGGTTGTACGAAGACCGGAGTCTGCAAGTGCTCACCAGTGGAGGACACTATGTAAATGTCGTGGGGTCCGATTGGGCATTTGACGATGGCATCGAACGAGGCAATGGACCGACCACCTTGATCAATTTCATCACTTCCAAAGTCCGCAATTTCATTCAGCCAAACTCGACGCCCAAATACGGATTTGTGGGCGTGTCACCGAATGGAGCTCAGATGCAGCAAATTCTCGACGCCATGGAGAGTGGCAAGATTCGGCCCGTCATTGATCGAACCTATCATTTGTCGGAGGCCGCCGAAGCGTACCGGTACTTGGAGGAAGGCCGTGCCAAGGGAAAAGTGGTCTTGTACCATGGGGAAATGGTAAAGCAGCAGCAGTCGAACGCAGCAGAAGACGACACGGGCGGCGAAGAGAAAGTCAGCCACGAGGAAGTCGTTGCAGCTGACGAGGGAGCTGAAGAATCCCACGAAGAAAAGCCACAGTCAGCGACCGCAGAGCACGCAGAAGTTCAAGCCGAATAATCTACTCCCGAGAAACAGGACATTCAGTCCAATGAACAGGAAGATGAACAGCAGTACTACCAATTCACGATTACAGGTCAGGAGCATTCCAGAAAGTTCTGACCTGATGGGCGAATTTCTCAAGGATCAGGCGACCGATTTGGGAGAAACAGCGACTGATTTGAAAGAAGCAGTATCACCACATACATCGGGGGACAAGAATGGAGCCGGGAGCTCTCAATCACACAAAGGCAGAAGAACCTGTGGATACTATTCCTGAATCCATTGATGAGCAAACGAATCGAATCTTCGAACAGACGACAATCAAGAGATGCCGAGATACCATCCCTGAGTCTACGAACGATCAAACGAGTCTTGTAGTAGAAGACAAAACAGGAGAATTTTTTTTTGCCACTTGGGTGGAAGATCATACGGAAATGCCAAACGACCTATCCGTCGATGAAAGAAAAGCTGAACGATCGTAGACGAGCAGGTACCTAAACACACTAATAAAGATCTTGCTGGTTTCAGTGCTTTCTACAATGTGGCAGCTACTTTTTCTATTATGGAGTGCTGGGCCAAGTTACCACCAAATCAAAGGTGACCTTGTCGGGCTCTTGACCTTCCTCCGTCGGGTTTGCCTTGATCAGAGATGACTCCCAAGATCCATTGCCAACTTCAATCTGAAGCGCCAGAGGGATGGCAAGGGACAAATTGGAGGATTCCGTCTTGATGCCTGGCTTCTCTTTGGTGGCGCAGATCATTTCAAACCATGCCGAACCAGACTTTTCCGCCAGCATGCTGATACCAAGGAACCTCACGTGATTCTCCTCCAAATCGGCCATCGCTTCGCTGGCAGGTGAAGAGTCATTCAATGCCTTTTCAGGGTCCCAATTCAATACTTCCTCCGGGACTTCAAACACCTTGCCAATGTCCACAATGGCATCCTCCGCGGAATCCAATGCGACAACATCACTCTTCAAGGTGGATGATGATTGGTCAGTAGTAGTGCCTTCTGGACTACTGGGAGTGAAGAGGTACGCATCCACATGCTTGTTCGTTAGCGTCTCCACCAACAAATTTTCCATGGCTGGGTTCTTTTTTGTGTGTTCGTCCTTGTCCCACAAGTGTTCCCCCTTGTAGGCGGAAGAGAGGCTAATCTGCAAGCGCACCACCCCAAGAGTCGAGTTGGTGACTTTCAACACAAAGCAATGCAACTGAATGCCACCATCCTGGGCTTTGGAGCCATGTCGAATCGCGCGAACGCGGGGCACGACATGCACGGCACTGGAGTCCTACCAATCGTATACGAGAGAAAAAACAATTTTTTGTTGTGAGGGTCCACTCGTCGCAACAAAGAATACAGTAATATTGTTGTTTGTCATCGTACCTTCTTCCACCATTGCCCGTGGCCAGTTCGTAGACTGGAATCCCCTTCGAGTGGATTCAGTTTGGGTTTGAGCAAAATTCCCGGCTTGCCCTCTGCCAATTCCGCCCGACAACGTCGACTATTGCGAGATCGCAAGGGAATGGGAAGCGGCAAGAGGTCGGCCATGGACATTGTTGGGGCAGAATTCCATGCTTGCAATGCAAATGTGCTGACCCGTTGGCCTGCCAGGGCGGCATCCAACGTTTGTGGTTCTTCCAACGAGATATGCGTCAATGCTTGTCCACCGATCGCGTTTTGGACGTCTTCCGCCGAGGCCGTTTTCTTTTTTTGCAATTCTGTTTCTAGAGCATCCACCGACCATGGATCACCATCACGCTTGGCATTATTGATCTGGAAGCCTCTGGTAGTGGATGATTTTGGAAGTGGCTTTTTAACCACCGTTTCAAAGGCTTCTACCATTTTTTGATAATGCTCTTCGGCCGCACTGGCATGTCCACCCGCTTTTCGCTTTTCTTGCAGCATGGTAGCTAGCTGCGCCAGAGCTCCCATCACTTCGTCTTTAGTAGCCTCACTTTCGCTGGAAGTATCCACTTTGAGTCCACACGGAATCGAGTTCCAATCACACCGTCCACATGTAAAACAAAAGGTCGAATCTACTTTTTGACAGGAGACCATGGACATGCAGAGGGGGCATTGTACACACTCTGGCTTTGGACAATAGCCCAGTTGTGCCGCCGAAGAGGCGTCGTGGAAACCCATACTGTGAGGACAATAGGCACTGTCCGCTTGCGTAATGGTGGACGGTCGATGTTGACGGTCCACAGTCGACGAGAGACGGCGTGATGCTGTGGCATGGAAACACTCACTGAGCGGTGCCGGGTGGTCTTGATGGTCCACGTAAAGCACAAAGGCTGGATCCGACGTCATTTTCTCAGTTGAACAAGTAAGTTGTCGTTGTTTCGTCAAAAGAAATGATTAATGCCGGTAGATAATATGATATCGGGTAGATCTAACCAAAAAAGGACAAGGATCCTCCGTAATAGTGGACTTGCACTCGGGCCTCGAGATCTTCTTCACTTCCTTAGCTACCGTCGAAATGGGCAACAGAAGAAACAACAGCTGCAACAACAGAGCACAGAGAATACTCAGCAGGTACACGGCCCTCGGGTCTTAGTATGGGTATAATATCTTGAACCGAGATTGACGAAAGGTTACTAGATGGTGGATCTGATCTCGGTGAGGGTGGAGGGCAGCGAAGACAGCTTTGGAATTGAGGTAGGTGCGGTAAATAAACTTCTTTAATTCTATAGTGTATAATTGATAAATTTATAACGTTAACCCTAGGTTTACCGTAACTACCCATTGTTATGCAGCTTAACAGCAAAAATAATATAAACTGTAAAAATAGGAGAACGAAAGAATAAGGTCTGCTGCTAGCTAGGTACAGATCCAAACAGTACGGTAGTGCTGAAGCATGTACCCGTACGAGAGGGCTTTGCCAAGTTCGTTCGTGAAGTCTCGATATGGTCTGTTCAAAAAGTCTATGGATCAGCAAGCATGCACTAGCTAGGTAGCAGACCATGAAATCAACCTATAGTAGGCCGAATAAATAGCAGCGTCGATACTACCGTAGTGCCTCTTCTTCCATTATTGTTCGAGGGCGCAGTTCATCCCGCATCCCGCGTGCTGACTACCAGAACCCACATGCAGGATTTGTTGGTCGAATCGAATCGACACCAACTGGCTAGTAGCTAGGAAAGCTTGTACAACTGCATCCACTTTACAGCCGCTCTGCCATGCATACGGTACGGTACAACCACAGAAGCTCATGCTGGTTTTCAGCTCTCTTCTGGAAGCTGCATAAATCTTCCTCGTCAAGAAGGTCCTGCAACCCAATCGACCGAGGACTGCTCAAATGTGTGGCATGATGCGCAAGTCCATGCGTGCCATTTGAGTCCATGCACATAGGTTGGAGGCAACGTATCCCCACTATATGGCTATATAGCCAGCCAGCCAAGCAATAGTCACATATCATATATTCTCCGGGGCGAGTTGGGGTGGACATGGATATATTTTTTCTCTGGGAAATCCCGAATCATTGCAAAAGGGCAACGACGGGACCCCTTGCTGGTATCGTTGTCGACTATCATCCAGTATAGCTTGGTATTCTTGATACTGTTCGAGTGTAGCCGTTGGCAAGGAGGAAAGTTGTTGGAGCGTATAGTTTCGCAAGGCATCGGTCGATGTGGTTTCCAGACAAATCTTGGCTCCTTGTTCGGCAATTCGCTGCGACTCGTTTCTGTGTTGTTGGGCCCATTGCCATTGCTCAAACAAATCGGACAAGTCCGGTTTGACGGGAATATAATGTTCAAAGGGTCGAAGGTATGCATGCCACCAATCGACAAATCCCGTCTCGACTTTGAATACCAACGATCCGGCATCGCACAACTTCCATCGCAACGACGTCCAGGTGGTTCCCGAAATGCCACCAATATCCAATTGATAGCGAAATTTGATTTGTTCGCGTTGCGGCATGGTTTGTTGTTGTTGATTGGTAGAAGAAGAAGTGGCATTGAGCCAATAATGATTCCAGGGATCTTGTCCCATTTCAAAGACGAGACGACGGATCCAATTCATGGTAATCGAACCGCGATAGACAATTTGTTGTTTTCGTTCGGCAAAAGGTTTGTTCCAGGGAGGCTGTAAGCGCCGTACGCGATGGACCCATCGTCGACCATCGCCCCGGAGTTCGTACGGCGTCGGCAAGAGTCGAATCCAGGGATACTGCTGCTTTACAATAGCTTCGGGCAGAGTATGCGCCAATAGTGGAATGGGAGCCGGTACGGACCAATTGTATATGGTGTAGCGGGTCATGTCCGACGTGGGAAACAATGCCAAGATACCACTTCCCTTAATAATATGTGAAGACGGCAATTTCAGATTGGACAGGTAAAAGGGCCAATGAGCCGCTTCGGTATGGTTGCGAAATTGACATTGTTCCACCAAGGGCGGCAAATCCAACTGGCCACTTTCATTCCAATAGAGAATCTCCACTAAGCGACCATTGATGGCTCGCTTCACGTAGTCTCGAATGGTGGTGGTGGTAGTAGAGGTGACGGATCGTTGTTGCAGTACCGATGAAGTGCCCTGGAGCTCTTGGACGGCAGCCGATTCTGGCTCTGAGAGTACCTGTTTCCCAGAGGCAATTATCTGTTGAGAATTCGTGTCTCTTGTGCCCTTGGAGGCAGTCTCCTGATTTCTGGACGGAAGATTGTAGTCATCATTGGGTGGAACAGGAACAGTTGTTGTTTCATCCGAACAGGGAGAAGAGCCAAGGATCCCACAGGGCCGTTCGGTCTTCAACAGAGAATGAAACTGATACCAGCTCAAACCGCTGTACAGGAGAGCCATCAGGAAGAGGACTACATTATTGATGGGGATCTTGTGCATGATGATGGCAACAACATCGATGCAACCAAGTCTCTATATATCTTGTAGCTTCGTGCTATGATCAAAGCCGAGAGGAGCAGCTGCATGGTGGTGGCTCGTGGTGTCGGAAACAAAGTTGGAAGTTGGAGAGAGCAATTTCTTTGATCGCTGGAAGGAGCGATCAATAAATGCATGTTAGTCATGTTTCCACTGCCTTCTATTTCTCAGTTCCCTTTCTTTTGGTGCTTTCTTTGGTGCTTTCCGTTCTGCTGGCAACTATAGTATTGCCCTCAACGGACTGAGGGTCTTTCACACTTTTATCGCTGTATGTGTGTGGTGTTGTGTGTGTGTGTGTGTGTGTGTGTGTGTGTGTGTGTGTTGTTTGTGTGTTTGTTGCAGCTGTTTTGGTCACATAGGGGACACTTTCCTCGTTAAGGATAGGATTGATATTGTGTTTTTGTTGACACAGTAGTAGGGTAAGTTCTGCTGGCTATGCAGACTCGTAGTGTGTCCAGATAAACACGGTGGAGGTTTGGACAAAGACATAAGGGACATTTTCCTGTTAAGGATAGGATTATATTGTGTGTTCTGTTGGAACACAGTAGTTTGTACACGTGGGTACCAGTGCTGGCTGGCTATGCAGACCCACTGGTGTGTCCAGATAAACACGGTGCAGGTTTGGCCGAAGAAGTTCATTAAGGGTAGGGAATCAAATCTCTTTTTGACAGTTGAGGGCATCAGCCTCCGGCTGCTTGTTCTTATGATAGCTAGTATCACCAAAAACGTCGCTCCCAATGCCATTTCGATCTCAATGCTGCTCGATCCCAGCCCAAGCTGCTGTCAATCCTCGGTTTGCTGGCGACCATTGGAGCCAGGCTGCCAATCCTCGGCTCTAAGGCATGCAAGGATCAGGACTGTCAGACAACATTGACAGGAGTGACAGCCTGGTACCGTACTGGAGGCAACATGGCACCAGGAAGGCACCAGGTTGACGGTTGAACTTGACTTCACTCTTCAAAGTCGCGGTAGTCGCTAAAAAGTCGCCTAAGTCGCGGTAGTCGCTCACCACGACTTTACAACGACTATTTAGCGACTATATCACCGCGACTATCGCGACTTTCACGACTTTAGCGCGACTTTTCCATGTTATTTACTAGTAATCCACCGCGACTTTAGAACGACTATAAAAGTCGCGATAGTCGCGCACCGCGACTTTACCACGACTTTACCGCGACTTTAAAGCGACTATCGCGACTACAGTTTCCACCGCGACTTTGAAGATTTTGGCGACCTTCAACCTTCGTGAGACCTGGTGCCTTCCAGGTCATGGATCGAATTCTTGAGATTTCCGCAGATTTGTGAAGCCCTGAGCTGCATGAGAATGGCACCTTCCCACGGGAACTCCAGGTTTTGAGTGTATGACTTTTTGACATGGAATTTACAATTTGGTATATAGTTTAGCATTGCATTCATTAGCATTGCAATCATCAGCATGGATCACAGCTGCATCCACAAAGTAAGGTGCCTTGACACACATTTGTGGTGGTCCTTTTGCCGGTACAGCCATGCACTTCATGGCATTCCCTTTCATACCCACGCATAACACCACACAGCTCATCAGGGATGCTCCCCGACAAGGATGTATTTGTGACCATCAAGGTACTCAATTTGGTCAAGGCAAGGAGCTCTGTGGGTAGAGTTCCAGACAAGAACGTGTCATGCAGTTGTAACTCCACAAGGTTGGACATGAGACCAATCTTACTTGGAATGGCGCCAATGAATCTATTCCCATTCATGTGTAGACGTCTCAATGAAGTCAGGCTTGACAAGCCTGGAGGGAGCTTGTCCTCTAGCTGGTTGGAACTCAAAATTAGCCAAGCCAAGTCTGCATGAAGTATAGAGTATGGTGATATAAGATAACACTTTCTTGTCAACACATCCCTGGCTAGAGGACTTACTTCTTAGCCTTGATAATTCCAGTGGAAGGTGTCCTGAAAGAGAATTCTCCTGTAGTGTTAGACAAGTCTATGAAAAAGATCAAGTGCAGCAAAGAACTTTAAGCATATCACTAGCTAGAGCACCAACCTATCCGACATCTTGACTTACTAGCTGTGTCATTAGCCCAAGTTGGCTTGGCATTAACCCACTAAGGTTCCAATCCTCAAGGGACAATCTTGTAAGATTGGACAACCTTGCAATTTCAGCTTGGTGTACACAGATTAGTAAACAATCTAGATGCCTTTTCTGGTACAACAAAAGATGACTTACTGGGTATTTGGGCATTGGCATCATCAGCCCTGTTGGTTAGCATGATAGACTCAAGTTGGGGTATGCTTTTAATGACTTTGGGCAGAAGGTTTCCTGAGGCTAGTCGAAGGGAATCATATATTCCAAATTTTGTCAAGTTTGCTAGTTTGAATAGTTCTGAAGGGACTGTGCCTGGGAAAGGTGTACAGAGTCCAGCATATTGGTGATGACAAATGCATGCTAAGTGGCAACATACAGTCCAAGCGTACCTGTCAGCTGGGTCATGCTTATCAACAGGTTTGTAAGGCGACCTAAGTTTCCCAGTTCGGCGGGAATAGTTCCACATATTTTAGCCCCCCCAAGCTGAAGCACACTCAAATCTGACAGGAGATCCAGCTCTGTGGGAATTGTTCCTGAAAGTGCTGTTTTGAATGTTCGCAAAAGTTTCAGCTTTGTTAGCAATCCAATTTCCGTTGGGATCTGCCCGTTCAATTCCATGCTGACTATAAAATCCAGAGACTCCAAATCTGCACTCAAAAGGGATAGCTCTGGTGGAATGGTTCCATCTAGCTTGTTTCCAAAAAAGGACAAACCTTTTATATGCCCAGAATCATCACACTGCATGTAGTCAGGATTAAAAGAACGCTGTTCCCAGCTGCACTCGTGAACTTCCCAGTCAAGCCAGCCATCGTGATTCACCCAAAAGTGCCCCCTGGTGGAGAAGAAGAAGGTAGCCAAAGCAAATATTTGGGTCAGCCTCCAATTGGGATAGGTTTGAATACCCAGTTGGTTCTCCAACATCCATTCATAAGCCTTGTGTTGGGGAGATCTATGGTCTTGTAGAGCTTCCAAGGTGTAGTCGGGAAGATTAAGAGATGCCAGAAGGCCATGAATCGAACTTGAACTAGTTGGTGCTTGTGTAGCCGAGAGAACCACTGGAACCCTTACAAGCCCGTTTTCTGCGACTGATTGGCTGGCGCTTGCTCCACTCCCAATAATTTGATTTGCCACAACAAAAATCACCAGGAAAGTGGTCACACCAAGCATGCCAATAATCATTTCCAGTGAAACATAACACCAGAGTTTTCTCTTCCAGGCAGCTCTGTTTCTTGTGATGAAGGGAACTCCACTGGGGAGCAATTCTTCCGATCCCTGATGGTTGATGGGATATGCAACAGCTTGAATATCATGTTCCTCCCAGTTTTCACCTTCATTGTCCAATCCCGAAGTTCCATCTTCGTCTTGAAGAGGAGCGATGATCCCATCAACAGGATATGCTCCTGGCTGCAAAAACACTTCTGTGACATTTGGCATGCGCCTCAACGATGTCATAGCAATACTTGAAATTGGATTATTGCATTGCTTTTGGTCCACCATAGCGCCATTGAGACTGCTCAATGGATGCGTGACCCCATTGTGGGGCCTTGGGAAACCCAGCTCTTGAGCCTCTTCAGAGTCAATGGTCAATCTGGCATCAACAGCTCTTTGGGCTACAATTTCCATCAAGCCAAGACAATCATTCTCGTGACTACTCTTGGTATTATAATGTGGTCCAAGTGCTGTCAGATTCTCCCTTGGATGCCGATTCCCTATATGGTGGAGTTCTCTTTCTCTACAATTGCAGCTGTCTTCAACTGCTGTTGAAACCCTCTTATCCACAATATTCATCAGCTCAGAGTCGTCGCTGCGACTGTCAGTATTCATTGCCGGCCTTCTTTTCGAAGTTCTTTTTAAAAGTGTGAGAGTGGACACCAATTGGGAGAAGAGAGCATTCATATTGTATGCAGCGATGATCGCAATCGACGCGACGATCAACTAACTTGGTTTGAGAGGCAAATCAGCGGTACTTTCACCAGTGCGTTTTCTGGCAACCCATGCACGTAGAAAATGTACTTGTGCTACCGGTACATGTGCATGTACCGGTATGTCCTTCTGGATTTTTTGGAGTACGACCATGCACCGGTACAATGAACGAACCGCATGAAGGCTTGTTAAGTAGCTGTTAAGTACAGTAAGTCACTGTACGAAATCTACATGTTCCTAAAGTGAAGTTCGGCACATGAAGACTAATGCGTTGCCAAACCATTGAGTCCTAAAAGTACGAAGTATGTCATCCATTATTAAGCCCTGAACATGCCAACATGCCAACAAGCCAACAAGAAAGCACTGGTACCCTTTTGTAAGTCGACTCCTCGAAGTATGTATGCATAAGACAGAAACGTTTCTGAAAGTACCGGTATCGTAAATAAATGGCTGATGTCGCGCTTGCGCAACCAAAATCGTTCTTTATTGGTACGGTAAAACAGTACAGACTTGCAGACTGTACAACCACCTGGTACTGGCAGACCACATTTCGAAAATCTCGCCGACAACAGTGACGTGTCAGAAAACCAGTGCAGCAAGCTGCTATTTGACAAAGGTTTACTCCGAGCCCCAATACCACATGAAGCAAGGTTCAAGGCTCAGGTTGTGGAGGAGAACCCAACCAACCACAGAAAGCAAGCAGGAAACGACCCTTTGACTCGACGATTCAATGAAAGTATTTCGGAAAAGATTCGCTGGAGGGTTTGATATTGGTACATGTACGTACCGTGGCTTTGTTTCCATCCTGAAGAGGATCACGAATCGAATCGAATCTTTGCCACCCATGCCAATTAGTTGAAATTAAAAATGCAGTCTTATCATATGCTAATAAATTTGTACGAAGCCACATGCAATCCCAACAAAGCAAGGACATGTGCATTGTGCATTGTGCATTGGAGCCACTACTGGTACTCTTTTTAGCAGGTGCCATTTACCGATCCTTTTTGGTGTCGTCGTCCTTCTTGTTGGTGTTGTCATTGATGTTGTCCTTCTGTCCATTCGATTGGTTTACTGGTTTAAGGGCAGCATCAAAGCGTTTCTTGTATGCCCAAACAATGTAAAGTGGGGCCACATTCAACTCAACCAGACCAATGTACAAGAGGATCGGGTATCCAAGTAGCCGGGCCAGAATAAAGTTGAGGTCAGCCAACAAGTAGAGCAAAAAGCAATCCAGGAACCGTAGCTCAATTTGTTGGTGGCAGTTTGCTTTCAACTCGTGCTGGTGCTTGATGTAGTGAGTCTTGAGGGAGACACACAAGTAACAACACTGTGAATACGTGATGCATAAGGTGGCGACCCAGTAAGCTGTAGAACCAAACCACTCTGGGTACAAGAGCATCATGGTAATCATTGATTGATTCCACACGTAGGTATCCATCAAATGATGGACCAGAGGTGGGATCCATGCATTCCAGCGAAAGTTTTCAGTCTCGGGTCCAAAGGTAGAAATCGCCGTCTGCAAAAAGTGCAACGTGTACATGACCAAGCCCCACGTAATGGCAAAAGGAGTGTACCCGATAAAGTAGAAAAAGGGAGCAACAGAAGAAGGCGCCGAGTATTCCATGATCGCCTGTTGGCGTTCGGAAAGGCCGGGGACAGCCTGGTAAAAGGCGATACTGGCATCCTCCAAACGGCGTCTCTTGTTGGCTTGTCCTCCATCCTCTTGCCCCCGCTTTAGTGGTTCATGAATGCGAGAGTCATAGGGATCACCGCCCTCACGTTCCATGGTCATGTCTTCTTCTCGGCAATCATCACCCATATCTACCCTCTCGCCTTGGTTACGAGGGCTGCTTCTTCCAGCTTGGGGCTGCTGCTGGAACCCTCCTCCCCAGAAACTGGTAATGGCATGCCAAGCACCAACTGTGGGGCTGGAAGAATCACTTCTGGCAGTAGCACGCTCATCGTAGGACCCTTCCCTTCCTTCGTCTTCATCCATCCGTTCCGGCTCATCATCCATCCTTTCCCCATTGTTCAATGCCTGTTGGAGCTGCCACTGAGCCTGTGGCACCTGCAAGGTTGCATCTTCGTCCATCATGGTTGCTTTTTCAGTAAGAATAGAGAAGGAAAGACAGGCGAGGCAGATGGAAACACAGGTGAAGGGGCAACGGATGAGAGTCAGTTGGGTTGTGAAGCTTAGTTTGGTCTCACCGCCCTTTCGAACTGGATTGGAGGGAGAGCCCAAGTTGATCGAAGATCCAACTAGTGGCTTGTCGTAGCTTGTTCCTGAAGCAGTTCCGGTCCAGCACTTTTTCCATCGAGGATGTCCGAGGAAACCGCAAAGGAAAGCTGTACCGTTATGACATTGTGAAGAACATCTAAAGAACCTTGCTAGATGAGTGACGTATCTCGCTGAGAGCTTCGCTTCGTCACTTTTTTAGCTCATTTTTACAGCTTTTGCTCAGCAATAGTACAAACATACAAAAATAGTACACAGCTGGAACCATTTTCAGAAAGAACCCTGCACTGGCTGCAGAACAGTCTCGAGGGCGAAATAGCCTTGACAGTTCAACACAAAACAGTTATTAATACCGGTACAGTACCGTACACAAACGCACAGATTCGCAGAATGTAAACTGGGTGTCAAGCTGAGGACACCCAACAACACGTCATAAAGAACAACAGCAACACGATGACACAATGGCGTCGACCTGCAGCAGCTAACAATTGATCGGCCGCTACAACTGTTACGACTGTACGGGGTAAGCCTGTTATCCAAGCTTGGCCGACAAGAGTGGTGTTGGATCGATCGATCGAACGGCTGGTACGATACGAGGTAAGCCTGCCTATTATGAAGAGTGTTACTGAAGGAAGCCATCCCTCATTATTTCTACAGGCATGGGCTGCGGGAAGGCAGTCAGATCTCTGCCGTCAACAGGTGAGTTATCCTTTAATTATTCGAGTGAGTCGATTGATCGCACCTCTTCTATCAAGCCTCACTCAAGCCGCTGTCTCTGGTGCAGAACAGAAAACCATCCCTCGTTGAATCTTATGGACCGTGGAATGTCAGTCAGATCTTGGCCCGTGGCAGTCAAGTTGGTGGAGTTTGAAAAGAAGGGTAAGTCTCTGGTATTCTTCCGTATCAGAATAGAAGATAATTCCATATCTATTTCGATCGATCGCGACGGATAACAACACAGAGGAGTGGCTGCTGACGATCGATTGCTACGGAGTACGGAGGAGGCTCTGTTAAGCCCAGCCCTATGACCAGCCCGAACGGAGGAGATCGTCGTGGAGTGAGTCATTGAATGGCAACAGTGGTCAACCGGAGGAAGAAGCTACATAACAACACGCAAACACATATGAGAGTGGATCCTCCTCCAGTGTTCTTTCCTAGTGTTTTAGTGGTGATTCCTGTGTCCTCGAGCTCAATTTCCTCTATGCACAAGTCCTCGAGCGACTTCTTTTGTACGATAAGATAGAGTAACTTGTAGCTAGCTAGTTAGATAGTAGAGCACCCTTACCAACCAACCAACCAATAGACGATACTTGCTGGTACCCATTGCCAACCGACACACCATACGAGTAAGCATTTCACTAGAGAGACACCTTTTCGATGGATATGAGAGCTACGGCAGGTATGGTTGGTTGTTTTCCTTGGTGGACACGAACTTGGTTGTTGTTCTTGGTCGACGACTTGGTGGATTTGGCCAAGTCCTCGATTTGAACGACTGGTACCTACTGTACAAGGTGAGCCTACCGGTGTGTCAATGCTTCATTCCAAGCTGCAGATTTGAAAGCCATCCCTTATTTACTTTTCTTTGTGTTGGCGCCCCCGGAGGGAACTCATGTTGTCAGTGTCGCAGATGATCAGCTTATCTACACCCTTGCATGCCAGCTGGCTGAGGCAGGCAGTTTTCGGTTGTCAGATGCCGTGATAGTGGGCAAGACTATCTCGTCCCGTTATCAAGCTTGGGCCTCGAGCCCAAACCACTTCCAATGTAATATTTGCAACAAATACGTTCCTTTTGCTGAAAATTAAAATTTATCAACAGAAAGGTTAATATATTCGTGTGAAGCCACATGCAGTTCCGATAAAGCAAGGGCATGTGCATTCCGGCATTTGAGCCACCACATGTCCCTTTAAAAAGTCGCCTTTTACTTGTCCTTCTTGTTGTCCTCGTCCTTCTTGGTGTCATCGTTGTTCTTTTGTCCATCCGATTGCTGGTTTACTGCTACTGGTTTGAGGGCAGCATCAAATCTTTTCTTGTATGCCCACACAATGTAAATTGGACACACATTGAACTCGACCAGACCAATGTACAAGAGGATCGGGTAACCAAGAAGGCGGGCCAGAATGAAGTTGAGGGTGGCCAACAAGTAGAGCAAGAAGCAATCCATGAAACGTATCTGAATTTGGCGGTGGCAGCTTGTTTTCAACTCATGCGTGTGCCTCATAAAATGAGCCTTGAGGGAGACGCACAAGTAGCAACACTGCTGACACATGGTAAAAAATACGGCACACCAGTAAGCTGTAGAACCAAACCACTCGGGGTACAAGAGCATGACTGTAATCATGGAATGATTCCACACATAGGTATCGATCAAATGATGGGCAAGAGGCGAGATCCAAGCCTTCCAGCGCAAGTTTTCAGTCTCGGGTCCAAAGGTTGAGAGCGCCGTCTGCAAGAAGTGACCCGTGTACATGACCATAACCCAAGTAACGGCAAAGGGAGTGTATCCGATAAAGTAGAACAAAGGAGTAAAGGTAGAAGGAGCCGAGTATTCCACAATGGCTTGTTGGCGTTCGGAAAGCCCGGGGACAGCTTGGTAAAAGGCGACGCTGGCATCTTCCAAACGACGTCTCTTGTTGGCTCGTCCTCCATCCTCTTGCCCACGCTTCAAGGGTTCGTGAATCCGCGAGTCGTAGGGATCACCGCCCTCCCGTTCCATGGTCATGTCTTCTTCACGACAATCGTCACCCATATCTACCTTCTCGCCTTTGTTTCGAGGGCTGCTTCTTCCTTGTTGTGGCCGCTGCTGCTGCTGGGGTTGCTGCTGGAATCCTCCTCCCCAGAAACTGGTGATGGCATGCCAAGCACCACCTGTGGGGCTGGAAGAACTACTTCGGCCACTCTCATTAAACGAATCTTCCCTGCCTCCTTCATCTTCATCCATCCGTTCCGGCTCGTCATCCATCCTTTCTCCATTGTTCAATGCATGTTGGATCTGCCACTGAGCCTGTGGCACTTGCAAGGTTGAATCTTCGTCCATCAGGGTTGCTTTCGAGAATAAAAGGAAAGACTGGTGAGGCAGAAGAAAAGACAAGTGAACCTGCAACTAAGAGTTAGGAGAGTTGTGAAGGTTGTCCCACTCTCCTTTTTATGGAGTAACGATCGTTGAGAGAGCTAGCTATCCGGAAAGAGGGTGAGCAAATAAATTGTTTCGAAAGATCCAATCGAGTTTCCCACCACTGCCGGTGTTCCGTTACCAAAACAAATCTTCCCCACTTCTCGTCAAATTTGATGGACAAAGATTTATTCTTGCAAGATGCAAGGTGTCAGCTACTTCAACACAGCTTTTTATTAATTAATTAACATCTCAATGTCATAGTAGACCGCAAATAAGTTGCGGGAATACCCGTACTGTTTTCGTGTATTCTTTTTTTCGAAGAGTTTGAAAAAGGAAGCATCGAATCGAATCATTGAAAATGAAGGAATGTACATCTAAAAAAGTTCTACCTGGCAATAGTAATTGATTAGATCTGGAAGAAGGTGGGAATTTGAAAGCTTTCTGGAATTCATTAGTTTGACTCAAAGAGGAAGATTAACTCAAACTTGCAATTGCACCATGATTCTCCGCAACTCCAACAGTTACCTAGTGCCGTACTGATAGAAGAACGCTGAGCTGTTGCAGAACAGCCTAGTAGCCTTCAGGCCAAAAGAAGATTGTTCAAACACTAAAACACTCTTCTCATTGAGTACGGTACTCGAGTACCGGATACTACAAAAACAATCATCAGTGTGCTTGTTTAATTATGAATAAAATGAATGGTTGAGTGGTCTGCTCAGTGAACGGATCTGTGACGTCATAAGTGCGCACAATCACAAGACAAATTCACGAGTCGAGTCGATTGAGATTCGAGTCAAGTCACGGTCTTCTGATCTTGTTGGATATCGGATGGATCAGAGATCAGAGCATCAGAGCAGCTCAAGCCCCAAGTTGACCATCGCTACTGCTAGCTACTAGAGTACATACTGTTGACTGTCGATTGCTCACCAGCAGCAAGCTGCGCTGATTCAAGGAAGCAACACCAATAATTGCAAGCTGGGCAGGCTGTCTAGCGCAATAATCTAGCTACCGGTAGGCAGCTGCCTGATGATGTTCAAGGGAAAGGGAAGTGACACCGGTACCAGTAGTGATTCAGTCCCAACATCCACTATGGGATTGACTGCCACAGAAGATTAAGGATTCCCACTGAAGGCACCTGATCCAGGAACCAGGAAGGCCCCTTCATGCGTGGTATTTTTAAAGTCGCGTCGGATCGCTGAAAGTCGCGTGAAAAGTCGCATGCGACTCGCACGCGACTTTCATACGACTTTACACGGGACTTTCAGCGATCCGACGCGACTTTGTCTTGTTATTTGTCGCAATTTGGCACGACTTTCAAAGTCGTTTGAGAAAGTCGCATACGCTTCCCGTGCGACTCGCGTGCGACTTTGCACGCGACTTTTATTGCTGTTAGAACGAATCCGGGACTAAAAGTCGTATGAAGAGGCCTTCCAGGAGGGACCATGTGCGAGTTTGAACCAAGGAAGAAACTAGATAATTCAAATCTAAGCAAAGTTGTAAACCAAACTACTTTCTACTACCCACCCATTACCACACTCATCCACAACAAGGGAAACTTTGTCCCTTGGCAAACAACTGTTTTGGTATTCTTAGTGTAACATCCATGGGATCCATGGCATTCCAATATACAAATTCCGGCACGTCATGTAGTTCTGCTACATGTACCTTATTCAGCATAAACAACTCTGATGGTAGCGACTTAGACAAGGAGATTTGCTTCCATAAGATGCAGTGACAATAGGCAAGCAACTTACTTATGAAACCCCTCATCGCAGTTTTGTGATTCTTCTTGTTTACCAAGGTTTGTGAGCTCCCAGCCAATTGCACTCATGGTTCATGGAGTTCCCAACAATCCAACCAGCCATGATGCTTCACCCAATGATCTCCTCTTGTGGAGAAGCAAGAAGGTAGCCAGTGCAAATCTTTGCCTCAACCTCCAGTCAGGGCGCAGTACAGTATGCGTCAAAAGTTGCTCGCTCCTCTCCGGCAGTCATTCACATGTGTGGTGTGGCGAGATCCATGCCTTAGTTATTGTGGTACCGGTATGGCCTCCATGGTGCAATCAGGTCGATTAAGTGCATCTATTTGGCACTCACAAAAGTGTCAGGTTGGTTGTTGGGATACAGGGCGCCCTTTTGTTGCTGCTGTTGTTTGATGATGTTTTGCCCCACTGGTGTCATGGTTGCTGATGGTCATGAAAAAACCCATAACAATCCCAAGTATTACAGCATTTCCAATGAACATCGTTTTCTTCCGAACCAGGCTCAGCTGCTGGAATTCTCCCCGTTCGGATTCCTCCTCGATTGGCTGGTGTGTCTCCACAAGACGCTCATCCATGGCAGCATCCAGAATGCTGCAGACATAACATCCATGTCAGTATTACCTGTCGTCAATGAAATGCGGGTCTTATCCCAGCCAAGACATAGTAGGCCCTGGATCCCACCGGTCTCTCTGACTCGTTCTTGTTCCTTGTTGCATGGCTTTACACACAGAGATGACAATGGCTCAATGCTATCAACGATATGTATTATCGGGATATTGAAAGAGGCTGTCGTACGGTAGGACAAAGGGCTAGCTGGTGGATCGGTACGGTACGGTTGCTCGACCATCGCCACTTGCTCATGATGTTTCGCCTTGGCCGCTCGTTTTCGAAAATTTCATCATCAGCAGTTTCGCCATGGGTGATGTACGGGTCCCCCCATGCAGCCAGCTGTCTTGGCACGCTGTTTTGAGAACGCCGACTCGACTCACTCCAGGATGGTGGTTGTTGACGACCACTCGCTCCGGTATCAAAAAATGCTACTAGCTAGACTAGCTAGTACAAGATGATGGGACGCTCGAGAAACAAACTGGATGATTTCATCTGCCGCACCTCTCCTGCATTGGAAACCGACGTGCAGATCGATGAAGTCAGGCGAAAGTATGTTGCTCCGTGCTCTTTGCTCGGTGGCGTGCACGCCTTATGCTTTTGGAGGGAGATGCTTCGATGCTTCCCTCTACCGACTTCAGCGGTGGTACTATAGTACGCTACGGTATGATGTCCCATGGAAACTGGAATATTCCAGCACATACTAGCATACACTCCTCAAGGATCCTACCAAAACCGGTACTCAGTTCTCAGTACAGTGTAACGGGAGTTAATATCGCATTCCTTGAATGCTGGATCTCTGAACTTGCTCTGAAGCTTTTTTAATTAATTCGTACGTTTAAAATCGGTTTTGGTCCATTGCTTTGAGACATCAGCGATACTATAGCAAAAACAGTACAACATCGGAAACCTTCTGTCTCACTCTCCATTCTCTGAGTTAATGGGACTCAATGTTGGACCAAAATATTTAGATATCTCACAAAAAGTATAACGAAAATCAGGTACACGTTTAACATAGAGTAGGTGATGTCGAATCATGTGGTCAGTATGGGTGTATGGGTAACATGCTACCGGTACTGTATGAGTCAATGGTACTTGAGGTCGATTTCGTATTGATATACTTATGGGTCAATCGGACATTGAGACAGTCATTTGCTTATAGACGGTTTTGGTCCATTGTTGGGCTGTAGCGCAGCTAGCGCTGTAACGCTGAAACGCTGTACTAGCTACGTGTCTCACCCACTTCCTTTATTAAACTCGTATTTATGCATACCGGTACCGGTAGTCTTTTGCCCATTGGTGTGCCCTCGCGGCCTCGCCCCAAAACTAAATTGCCACTTACTTATTGAAAGATCCCCAGACACGACACCTGGAGTTCCTCGGACATTTCAGTTGGCCAGTGGTTGTTTTTTGTGTTGAGCTGTGGAATTTTGTTGTGTCTACGTATGTGGCCATTGGCTAAGGGGGGTTTTAGAGTAGGGAAATTATCTACGGAAGCCAGCCGGGGCCAGGCTTAAGCAAAGAACAGTCGAAATTCAGGACTAGGTTCTGTGGGATCAGGGGCAAGAATAATCAGGGCAAAAATTGCGACCCAGACGGCAAAGGAGCGGGACCAAGGAACATAAAAATTCCACAGGCCATGAATCCGGCGCATGAAGAAATCAATTGAGAAGTAGGAAAAGATTGGAGCGCACAACTTTGAGGACACACTGAAAAAACAAAGGGGTGGAAGGAAACGCGATTGGACTCGAACGAATCTTTATATTTGGAAATATTGTCGCGTTCTTGTTGGTTAAAACTTTGACGGATCTTTGTTGCGGTATAAGGCACAGTCCAAAATCGGTGGACCACTAACGTCAAATAATTAGAGTAGTACCTCGTTCAAACAAGCCGGCGAATTGAAAGATCACTGGTAAGACTCGGTGGGCTGGAGGGGAAAGAGACGGGTGGGGAGAGAAGGGGAGGAAGGATAAATATTGGGTGACCGGCAGAGGATAGTAGGGGCGGGAGCAGAGGAAGGGGTGGTTTTGACTGGACGCTAGAGGAACAGAAGCATTCACAGCAAAGAGACCAAGTTCATTGCGGATTTCATATGGCGACGGATGATTAACCACCGCTTTGAAATCCAGAGCATGTGGAGAACGCTGAAGGGACAAGACAGCCATCACAAAGAGCATGGAGAGCTGGGGGGGTAAGACGAACCGGAGAAAGAGAGAATCACGCCATTCTTGAGCTAGAGAGGTGAGTGGCGTTTGGAATATCGGGAATGACTGCAAGCCAGGGCACAGTGCAACGACTGCGATTGAGCGGGACTGCTCACCGGAGTGGAGTGGCTTGATGGTTCGAAAGCCGCTTGGTAGGTCTTGATGGCTTGGTTGCGCTGATACGACTTCTTTGAGGGCTGTGCGATTGTCTTCATTCTGAAGCGATAGTGGCGGCCTCAAGGAAGGGGGCAGGGTCCGTGAGAGGGCTAGGGGGTGAATAAGGGCAAGGGGCATAGCAGGGATCGGTGTAATTCCGAAATTTCGCGACTGTCAATGTAGCGGAGGGGGGCTTCCGTAATGGTGTTGGGGAGAGAAAGGCCAGCAAACTTGTATGGGAGGGAAGTGAGAGCTCGGGTGGGTAGTTCGCTTGAATGAAGGTTCCAGAGAGGGGGGAGAAGCTCAAAATCCAGAGCATTTTCAAAGGGAAGCCAAGAGTCCGAGGGGACACGACAGACAAGTTGCACAAATTGCCATTACATTTGGAGAGACTTTTGTCAGGCAATATAAGCCGACGGGGGGTAGAACTGAGCCACTTCACAAAGAGATTGAATGCAGGCCGTCCAAGTTGTGATTTTGGAAGAAAACCAGGAGGAAAGGGCGTCAGGTTCGACGATATGACCACCGAGAAATCTTGCACCATTGGTGACTTTGAGATGAGAGCCGCGGGTACGCGTAAAATGAGTGGTGGCTGTGTGAAAATATGGCACTGGTGAGTAATAATTTGCATTTTATTGGCTGAGACAAAGTTAGCCGCATGGTTGCCGAGCCGAATAGACGTCTAGAAGCACATTGTAAATCAGTAAATTTGCGGCAGATGGCATATCGATACCAAGAGAGATCAGAAGGTGAGGGAACTCATGTAAAGCCGTTTAATGAGAGAAGCTAAGGCTAAACCGTAGCAGTACATGGCTAAAGGATCACCTTGCACGACTCCAACAGCGCTGAGGATAATGTGAGCTGTTCCAGCGGTGGAGTCGTGAAAAATAACAAGGGGCCAATGTTTGTAACTGTTGAAGGTAAAGCGGGCGCCTTCGGGCCAAAGATGGCGAACTGTATAAAGTATGGCAGTTCGATTCAATTCGTTGAAGGCTTAGAAGCATCTATAATAAGGAAGCCAAAATCAGAGTCGAGACTGTCAGATGAGCCAAGGTGATGATACCAAACATGATTTGCCGTGTGTACGGCACCTTCAATGCCTGCTTTCAAACCAACGGAAAGCTGAGAAGTGCCAGCTGCTGCAGCCGCAGCGGGGCCAGCAACAGCGAGGACACATTTGGCAATGTAGCGTCGTTAAATGTTACCAATACCTATGGGGCGTAAACCGGGAAATTTATCGAGAGCGATGCCGCGATTGGCATTGAAGCTCGGATGGCGGCCCAAGGAACCAAGTTGTTGGCTTGCCATTGGCAAAGAGACCAAACGCAGCTCGAAGTTGGGTACTAGCTCGGCGATAGCGAAGGGCCAATTTTTGAGAGTTGGACCATCGGTGCCGCCTAGGCCACAAGCACCGATAGTTTGCCAGCAACCTGTTCAGAAATTTCAGGGGTAATTTGAAGATCTACAAAGGCTGGTGGGGAGCATCGAATTTGGGAGCTGGGCTAAATTAATGAGGGGTTGGAGAGGGATGCTTGGATTTGAAATGTCCAAGACAGACCGCTCGTGTCCCTTGCCGTCATCAGTGTGAGCTGTGGGGAGGAGCACGCCGAATTGTTCACGTGCAGTGATAAAGCGACAGCTCGGCGCACCTCACCTTGAAGCATGAGATGCTGAAAGCGGGGGGCTCGTTGTTCTGGTGTGCTGCCGCGGCGATCGAGAGGAAAGACTCCATGGCTTTGTGACATTCGGTAAATGATTCATAAAGACCACTGTCCCATTGAAAGACGCCGATCAGCAGTGGTTTGATGTCGCGGTTCCGGCGAACATGAGGGACCTTTTGAAGAATGACCATGGAAAAATCAGGGGTTTTTCCCAGTTGTGACTCGGTAGACGACACCTTCAATAAAGCAAAGGTTCCGAGAGCTTCGGCAAGAACACCACCGGGAAGATGGTATTGATGGGGAAGGCATTGATATAGACGTTGTAAATAGGACTGCCAGAGTTGATCGGTTATGGGATCGATGCCACCATGAAGGTGGGTGCCGTCATTCCAGTGGACATGGTCACCATAAAGAGCGTCTAGACTGTTGTCGGCTGTGGTGGGAGAAAACCCGGGAAGATCACTATCAGCGGGAGCATAATCAGGAGGCCCGAGAGGAGGAGGTGGAGCCGGCACTGGGGTGTTTGGAGTGTTGAGAGTGCGCGGCTGTGGAGTAGTGGAGCCGGGCGTATTGGGAGTCCGGCGCCGGGGACTTCGCCGTCGGGGAGTGCTGGCAGGAGGAAGCTGGGAGGCAGGAGTATTAGTGGCTGCAGGAGGCTGGGAAGCAGAAGTAGGAGTGGTGCTGATGGAAGCTAGAGGAGATTGGGTGGCCAAAATTGGAGTGGCTTGATGGTCGTTGTCGACCGTTTGGTTGATATCAATAATAGAAGGCTGTGCTCTTTCTCTCACACTTACTTGTATGGAGAGCTTCCCTCCCCAAAAGAAGGGTCAACAATGAACACTGACAATAGCAGCGACAACTTGGAGCTGATGAAGATCGTTGCGGGTCAAAGGATTCCAGCAGCAGCAGCAGCAGCAGCAGCAGTTGAAGACAGCTACAATTCTCAAGGAAGAAAACACCACCAAGCAGGGAATCGACATTCAAGGGAGAATCTCTCTGCACTTGGTCCGCTTAATGATACCAAGAGTACAGGTAGTCACGAGAATGATGGCTTTGACTTGATGGAAATTGTAGCCCAAAGAGCTGCTGATGCCAGGGCGTCCATGGACTCTGAACAGGCTCAAGAGCCAGGTTTCCCAAAGTCCAACAATCAGGCCTCACACCCACTGAGAAATCTCACGGGTGTTATGGGGGAACAAGAGCACGACAATATTCAAAGCTCCAGTATTGGAATGACATCCTTGAGGCTTGTGCGAAATGTCATTGCAGAGTTTGTACAGCCAGGAGCGTATCCTGTTGGTGGGGTCATAAACCATCTTCAAGCACAAGGTGGAGCTTCGAGATCAGACAATGAAGACGACAACTTGGAGGAAGAAGATATTCAAGCTGTTGCGCATCCCATCGACCTTCAGAGTTCAGAGGAATTGCTCCCCAGAGGAACCCCCTTCATAGCAAGAAACAGAACTGTTTGGAAGAGAAAACTCTTGTGTTATGTTTCGCTGGAATTGAATATTGGAATGCTCATTGTGACCACTTTCCTGGTGGTTTTTGTTGTGGTAAATCGAACTATCGGGAGTGGAGAAAGCACCAGCCAATCAGTCCCAGTAGACGGGTTTGTTAGGGTTCCAGTGCTGTCCGCACCCACACAAGCACCAACAAGTTCGATTGATGGCCTCCTGGCATCTCTTAATCTTCCCGACTACACCTTGGAAGCTCTACAAGACCTAAGATCTCCCCAGCACAAGGCTTATGAATGGATGTTGGAGAATCAACTGAGTATTCAAACCTATCCCAATTGGAGGCTGACCCAAATATTTGCTTTGGTTACCTTCTTCTTCTCCACCAGGGGAGACTTTTGGGTGAATCATCACGGCTGGCTAGATTGGGAAGTACATGAGTGCAACTGGGAACAGAAGCCTTTGGATCCAACAACTCATTCTCCCGACATACAATGTGACGATTCTGGGCATATGAAAGGTTTGTCTGTTGTTGGAAACAAGCTAGATGGAACCATTCCACCAGAGCTATCCCTTTTGAGTGCAGATTTGGAGTTTCTGGATTTTTTGGCGAACATGGAATTGCAAGGGCAGATTCCAACGGAAATTGGATTACTCACCAAGCTGACAGGTTTGCGAACATCCAGAACAGCACTTTCAGGAACAATTCCTACAGAGCTGGGTCTCCTGTCAAAGTTGAGGTTGCTTCATGTGGGGGGAGCTGGAATCTGCGGAACTGTTCCCACAGAACTTGGCAGTTTAGGTCGCCTAACACACCTGGATTTCATGATCATGACCCAGCTTACAGGTATGCTTCTACTTGTGTTGCAACTTGGCCTGCATTTGTCATACTAATATGCTGGATGCACTACCATTACCAGGTGCAGTCCCTTCAGAACTACTCAAAATAACAACCTTGACATTTGCTGGAATTTATGATTGCCCTCAACTATCCTCAGAGAAACTTCTGCTCAAAGTTGTTGAAAGCATGCCCCAACTTGAGTTGCTCATGCTAATCAACATGGCTGATGATGCCAATGCCAGAGTACCCAGTAAGTTATCTTTTATTCTACCAGAAAAGGCAGCTAGATCTTACTAATCTCTGCACCAAGCTGAAGTTGCAAGCTTGTCCAATCTTGCGGTGCTGACCCTCGAGGAGTTGAACCTTAGAGGGTTGATTCCAAGCCAACTTGGGCAAATGACACAGCTAGTAAGTAAAGCTATCTGATCGGCTGGTGATCTACTGGTGATATGCTTACAGTCCTTTGCCATCCTTGACCTTTTTGTAGACTTCTCTATCCCTAAGGGAGAATTCTCTTTCAGGATACCTGCCACCAGCATTATCAAGGCTAAGCAGTAAGTCCTCACGTCGGTGATGTTCTGAAAAGAAATGTTAGCTTCGTTTACCATGCTCTTTTCATGCAGACTTGACTTCACTATACACGAGTTCCAACCAGCTAGAGGGGAAGCTCCCACCAGGCTTGTTTTCAAGCCTGACCGCATTAAATAAGCTACACATGAATGGGAATAGATTCATTGGTACCATTCCAAGCGAGATTGGTTTCGTGTCCAACCTTCTGGAGTTACAACTGCACGACACAGGCTTGTCTGGAACTCTCCCTACAGAGCTCCTTGCCTTGACCAAGTTGACCACCATAATGGTCACGAATACGTCTTTGTCTGGGAGCATCCCCGATGAGCTGTGTGGCATGATGCTTGGTTATGAAAGGGAATGTCATGAAGCTCATGGCTGTACTGGCAAGAGGACCACCACAAATGTGTGCCAAGGCACCTTACTTTGTGGATGCAACTGTGCTCCATGTTCCAATGCTAGAGAAGAAGGCTGAGTTTTCTCCGAATCGAATCAGTTTGAGCCACCGGAACCTATCCCAACAGACCCCACAAAGAAGTTTCCGGAACATCGCCATCTGAACTCCTTATGAGACTATTGTTGCTCTAGCAGTGTGGATTTGTCTTTGCCCCTTCATAGGAACAATCATTTCTACCGGAGTGAACCATTAGATGTATCTGGGGTGGGGGGACTACCGCCTGGTGAACAAATTGGCTTAGTCTTTTACGTTATATCTTGGGTTGACCCAGCGAGGCGTATCACTCGTCTCAGTGCGCCGTATTACGTCCAACAACAAAGGAGCGTGCGTTGATCCTACTACCTTCACCTTGCCGTTTATTCCGTTTGGAGACTGTCACTCCTCCTCCTTGGGTCCATCGAGGCGGCTTGGATAATAGGGTCGTTTGCGTTTTGGAAGAAGAACGCAGAGGAGGCTTCCTCTTCGTTTCCGTCCCTCCAATGGGGGTCTTCATTTTCCTGCTTCGATGTTGTTCCAGCAAGCCCCGGGCTACCCGTTCTCGCTGTTCGGCAATGTTGCCCATGAACTCGACGTCCATGTTGCCCCAGCTGCTGTCTCTGGAATGTATTGGTTTGCTCCAGCCGTTGTCGACCTGCTTGGTACTGATATCGAAAGAGGAGGGATGCGTGTCGCAATGGGTGTAGTAGTCAATGTTACTATCACTCGAATGGAGGCGCTCGCCGCCAGCTCGGTCCGTGTCAATGCAACCCCAACTGCTGATGCTGGGGCTAATGCTAGCATTGTCATTGCTTTCCACTGGTTCAGGTTTTCGATGCGATCGTTTGTTGGCGGAATTGGAACGACTGTGAACAATGCGATCCGCTGACTTTTGATGATCCGGCGACACGTCAAGACCGGCCCAGCTGCTCAAGCTGAGGCTTGCATCGTCACTATGGGTTCGTTTCGCTTTGTGCTGGCTGCACATGAAGTTCTTTGATCCGATAAGACTCTTCATGATGCTGAATGGTAGATCCAACTGATCTCTGCAAACTGTAATGCGAGGAACGCTGCAAAATGTAATGAGAGGAAGAGATCGAGATGAAGCGGAATCAAAGCAATCTAGCTAGAATGGATCGAGGTCAAGTGAGTCAGTCATTCGAGCTGCTGGATCATTGCCGACTGGATCACCATGGCCGAAGGATTTAATCTCATTGCATCTCATTTGGTTGGAGTGTGGTGTAACTGGCTCATTGACCTCCAAGTGGGAATCGCCATACGGACTTTTGACTCCCACGCAAGACTCGTTTTAGTCTTGGCCATTGGCCAACATTGGGAGTTGGCTCCAAAAACACTGTTTGACCTGCCAAACCACAAGAACGTGAAGTCCCTCGTATGTTACCAATGTAGTTTTTAAGAGCTAGACTACATCCGGCATCCTGAAAGTTGTGCTTCCTTGGGATGTTCCCCGTTCGCCGGAATGACCGAGTCTAGTATAACGAACAGCCTGCAACCTACTAGTATCCAGCTCAGTATGTCTCTTGCAGCCTGATTGAGCCAATGCTTGCGGTAAGGCCACCCCAAACGAATTATCCGCCACGTGGAGCCAACAATTGCCGCGTGTAACTGGGTTCTCGACTATCCCGGCGCCACCAGAAAAACCACAGAGACACTTCCACAATGGACGTTTCAAACAGACCTCCACATTTGCCGCCGCTTCCAGAGGGGGTCGTCTAGCTCGATTTCCTTACTTGACCTATCAATTAGACTATAATAGCTACGAAAACCCCAAGATTTTCTTTCTCCGTGGATCCGACTTTGGCAGCTTTTCACAAAAGGACTTTTTGGCCTCGGTGGTCCATACGGCTCCGTGACGGCAAATGAAATCGAGTGCCAGCTGGCCGTCTTGCGATGGCAGCAACAGTACGTAGCGCAACACCCATGCAATTCCCGTTTGCGTGAATCGTTCACGAGGCGATGTTAGGAGATTGGCTTCACAGGCTCCCATCAACTGTGCTCCAAAGTCGGGGGGCATTGCGTCTGAATGCTTGTGATACTGCAAGAAGGGCACAATACCGCATCGTCGCTGCCATAGAGATGCCTGTGAAAGGTGGGCATAGTCAAAAACTCGTTGCTGGAGGGAATTGTCGACGTGATCATGAAACACAATCTTGCCCAATACCTTGTTGGAGAACCAATCGGCAGTAGACCAATCCGAAATGATGGTTGGATCCTTCCATAGATCCCGATCAAATCGATCCAGAGTCTCATGGGAAGCCAGTAGTGGTCTTGGATAGTGCTCTGAAAGCAGTATCATTCCTGCCAATTTGGCATCGCACGCTTGGTGTTGGAGTAAGCAAATGGCATTGTCCATCAGAATCGAGTCGCCAACAGGACTTTGTTTGGAGGCTGCTTTTGATTTTTTGGTCTTTCGAGTGCTCGCAGTCTTTCCTTCTTGTTGCTGCTTCAATATTTGCTGAATAGTAGATCGAACTACTGGCACTTTGCAACCAATCCAAATAGTGCCCTTGACATAATTGGTGAACCATGCCTTCGTCTTCTTGTCGGCCCGTTCGGTCAAACCCTGCAGGATTCGATCGGCAAGGGGATCATCAGCATCATCATCACCATAATCAGCGGTGCTTGTTATTGGAAGGCCCCTTTTCTTGGCGTTACCCTCGGGAGCTCCCTGTTCACCATCACGGCTGTTGGTACTATTATTAATAGTAGGAGAGGTTGAGCTGACGAGCCTTTGGCTCTTGCGGGTGGCGACGGAATACCGAGTGGATGGCGCCATTATAAAGGCGTGTGCTGCAAAAGATCTTTGGAAAGAAGGACGAATATGTAAGCAAGCATTCAGCAACAACAGCGATCTCATCCGAACCAGAAATGAAGAGGACACCAGGACCCACCCCCTCCTCCATCGAGATAGTATTGAATCGGGTTTACTATGGATGAGAGAGAGCTAAGATGAGGATGGAGACAGAGGTCAAGGGGGGCACGACGCAGGAACGCAAGGCAGGCAATCAAGTGTGCAAGCAGGGCAACATGGAAACCAAGGATAGGGGTGAAGGCAGGAGGGCAGGGAGGAGCAAAGGAGCAAGCCATCGAGATTGGGTGCGTGGGTGCACCTTCAAATCCTCAAAACTTGCTTCCGACCAGTTTGCTACCGGTATTGTTCAAGGGAGTTCGCCAAGACTGTAGCTGAGACCCAATAGATCACCTCTCTTTCTGCATGGCTACATGTAGCTACCGGCCTCATGAACCGTCATGGTCAGGGATATTGCCTTGTTCACCCTTCTCGTACATCCCCTATGCTGGTATCTAGCCAGCTAGTCTATCGCTAAGCCGAATAAAAATGAGATCATTCGCAAGCATGAAGCAACATCTCAAGACTTGAGGCTGGTCTCATCATAGCTGCCAACGAAGCAATACTTTTCTTTCCTTCATATTGAGAGGCAGAAAAGCTAAGCTCTTATGGCCCACCCTAACGAAGTTTGATCTAGTTCATTGGCTGTGGTCCCATCATTGTAAACACAAGTGGAAAGGCTTTGGCATCATTCCTCAATAGATCAAGTGAGCATAAGCAATCTTGGCAACTTCTTCAGTGATGCCCCTCAAGGCAACGGACCTCCTTAAAATTCTAGGACCTTATGTGTAGGTTCGTTACTACACTCGCCACCCCCAAGAGTGGAGGCGTTAGCCTGGCAAACGCTTTTGTGCTCTCTTTATGCAGCTTTTCTGTAATCGAATCAACACCAGCAACGCAAAGCTCGTTTGCCCCATCCTGAGCTTGATCTAGTTCGTTGGTGGCTGGCGGCCACATTTTAAAAACATCATTGGAAAGGCTTGGGCACTATCCTTCAAGTGGCCACCGGCAAAGTTGCCAATGAGTGCCAACGGCAACATGCCTCCGATAATATGATCATGACATTTTTTAAGGCTTTGCTCCCGCAAAGCCAAACCCTTTGCCCCCCGTAATGGTCCTCAATTTCTTGCCCCTGATCCCACAGAACCTAGTCCTGAATTTCGACTGTTCTTTGCTTAAGCCTGGCCCCGGCTGGCTTCCGTAGATAATTTCCCTACTCTAAAACCCCCCTCATTCCTTCCATTGTGTACCGCTACATGTAGATTGTTGGATCTTGTGTGAAGCCAGCAGAGCCATAATATTAATACTAGTATTTGGAGGTGAAAGGTAAGGCGATAAGTACCTGCCCCCCCCTTTGCCCTGCTCCCGTCCTCGTTGCCCTCCCGGTTTGCCCCCAACCACAACAGCCATTGCTCTGCCTAGCTAGTTTAGTATTTGTTTCCCCTCCTGGTACCGGTACCCCTGCCAACGTGCCTCGCCGTGCAATATTCTATTCAGGCTTTCTCGACGACAATCGCGTGAACCACTATTTTGCATGACTCGACTCTATGCAAGGCCCTTGCTCTTTGCCGTGCCCTCGAGTTTTTAAAAGCTTCTCGTCGTGCTCAAATAGAGGCTTTCCTGATCGAGCTCTTCCACTATACTAGTATCCTTTGTCCTTCGATCCTCTTCGACCTCCTCCTTTGCCTCCCTTTCCTTCTTTGGTTGTGCCATCGGCTCAGTCCGTTGCTCGGTTCCTGCCCGACTCTGCTGAAACCCACCCTCGTGATCACCACAGTCCACTCTTACCCCTGGATAGCTAGCTAGTAACTTCTCTGTCGCATTGGACAACATCAGCAGGGATGCTAGAAGAAGAAAAGAATCGTTCGAACGAGAAGGAGGATTCTGGGAATGCTGGCGACTGTCGAAACGGTACCAGCGATGCCGAGAACACGAGCAGAATATATGATCCACTTGGCCCTGCTGTGAGGGACGCCCTTATGAAAAGGGCCGCGGCAGAGCCTTCCAACTTCCAACAATGTCAACAACAAGAACACCATAAAACTACCAAAGAAACTGTCAAGAAACTGCCAGCCAAAAAGACCCCTTCGTCCACAACTTGTAGTACCAAAGGTAGAAGTTCAAATAAAACCCAGCGGACAGCCAACCAGCCGAAACACCAGCAAGCTACCACAAGAGAAACCAATCAAGACGAACAAGAACCGAAAGAAGCAGAAGAAATCATGAAAATTGTAGCAGATCAGGCGAGTTCGGCTGCTGTGGAATATCTCAAGAATGCCAAACAACAAGATTTCCATGAGCAAGAAACACCAAGCACGCCCAACAACAACCATCTCCTGCAAATTGCCGCAGAAATCAATGAAGCTGCCAAACTGGAAAAATTTGCCGCCAAAGCCCATCCCACAAGTGCCAATCATCCCCAAGCAAGTGTTTCTGACAATGGCAATGCCAATGGTAATATGGATTCTGCCATGATTGCAGTTACGGGCAACAAATGTTGTACCAGCAACACTCCTCCACAAAGCCACCAGCTGTCATTTTTCCCAAATGAAAAGACAGGTGCTTATGATTTGCCTGTGGCCAATTCTCGGAATGCTGCAAATTCAATTGGACAAGGTGAAGGACTTAACCGACAAAGTGCAGAACTTGCAGAAGTGCTACCAGCAGCATTACCCGAACCTATCCCACTACAGCGACAGCACCAGCACCAGCACCAGCACCAACACCAACAGATGTCGAGACCAGGGGCCTACATGGGTGTACCGGGAGAAGCCTTGCAACGTGCAACTACCCTACGATTCTCCCTTGTCGGCGCCAGGGCCACTGGTCAGGGTCTACCATTAGTGCAGATTGGTGATGCAGACAACAATCCCCCTGCACTGGCTGAACCACATGAGATGGAACAACCCAGCAGCAGCCCCACCACCACCACCAATATTCCATCAACAAATGACCCCCACTTGGCAGTTGCAAATCTTGTCCAAGAAGATCCAGAGGAGGAACAAACTAGGCCGTCTGCAGATCCGGTGGATCTACAGTATGTCCGACAGAGGGAACAAAAGAGGAAGAAACAGCAGCTGATGTTTATTCTCTTCTTTGTCATGTTGTTAATTGTGGCAGCAGTAATAGTGGGAACTGTGGCAGGAACCCAAAAGAAGGAGCCAGATGTGATTGTCTCCCCATCAACAGATGCTCCAACAGTTTATGGCTCCATGACTCCTTCTGACATACCATCATCTGCCCCCACTGGGGTGCTAGACCTACTATTCAATACTCTCCCGGACTACACATTGGCCAGCATCAACAATGGCAGTGAAACCCCACAGTGGAGAGCATGGCAATGGCTAGCCAATCACCAAAACATCACTAACTTGCCTGAATGGAGGAAGGCACAGCTGTTTGCTCTTGCTGCGCTTTTCTATGCCCTTGAAGGAGAAAGTTGGAATCCTTTGATAAAGGGTCATGGATGGATGGATGACACTGTCGAAGAGTGTGACTGGTTCTCCAGTGGGTTTGGAGTTTTTGGAGTTGCCTTGTTTGAAGATAATTTTAGACATTTATCTGAATTGGAAATCTCATACATTGAATCTCAAGAATCTACACCTCCCTGCAAGAGTCAAGGACAATTCACATCTCTGGATCTGCAAGACCTGCAGGTTTCTGGTCTTTCCCCATATTTGCCACCTGAGATTGCACTCTTGACTTCTTTGTCTCTTGTGTCTCTTGAAAGGTTGGGCAATGTCATTGCTGGGCCAATTTCAACTCTGTTACCAACAGAGCTTTATGAGATGACTGGATTGAATACTTTGTTCTTAATTGCCAATCAGTTGGCCGGTCCAGTTCCTTCTGAGCTAGGGCTCCTGACCTCACTGACCCAGCTTGGGCTCTCTATTAATCAGTTGACCAGTCTGATTCCTTCTGAGCTTCCACTGCTGACCTCATTGGCTAGTCTTCGGCTTGATACCAATCAGTTATCTGGTCCAATTACTTCAGAGCTTGGAATCCTGACCTTGTTGGAAGAGCTACATCTTGATTCTAATCAGCTCACCGGTCCACTGCCTTCTGAGCTTGGAAAGTTGACTGCTTTATCTGTGCTGCAGTTTCGTGGCAATCAATTGAGTGGTAAAATCCCATCTGAATTTGGCCTCCTGACTGCGTTGACGCGGCTTGACCTCTCTTCCAATATCTTCAGTGGCTCAATTCCTTCTGAGCTTGGGCTCCTGACCTCGTTGGAGTACCTCTACTTTTATGAGAATCAGTTATCCGGTCCAATTCCATCAGAGTTTGGGCTCTTGACCTCGTTGGATTCTCTTGACCTTTGTGATAACAGGTTGAGTGGTTCAGTTCCTTCTGAGCTTGGGCTCTTGGTGATTTATTGGCTTTCCCTTCATGATAATGAGCTTACTGGTCCAGTGCCTTCTGAGCTTGGGCTCCTGATCTCATTGGATGGGCTTGACCTTTCTGAAAATCAGTTTACTGGTTGGATTCCTTCAGAGCTTTTGCTCCTGACATGGTTGTGGGAGCTTTATCTCTACAACAATCAGTTCACTGGAACCATTCCGACTGGAATTGGCATGATGCCAGTATTGACATCTCTGGCTCTTCACAACAACAACCTGACAGGAACGCTGCCCAGCCAACTCAATGCATCTATGAACCTGGTGCTATATGGGAATCAGTTCTCAGGAGCTGTGCCAGAGCATCTTTGTTCTTTTCTATGGTGTGACTGTTCCCAAAATGAGACTCCCCCTGTTGCCACATGCGCTGACCTCCAAGAGGCTGCATGGGATTGGCCTGGGCGGTTTCCAAACAGAAGTGCTGATGTCATGCTGAACATATATACAGATATTTGGCCACACCAATTAGCATGGGTTTGGCAGAAGGAAACCAATGTGACTGGTATTAGGGACACATTGGAATCAGGTGGTCCACTTGACTTTGAGAATCATCTTTCCTCCTCTCTCTTTTCAGTCAGAACGAACAACAGCTACAGACTGGCTTTATCTGACAGTTTTGGTGACGGCCTATCTTCGGGTTGGATCACTGTGACTGCCACCGACCAAACAGTGTTGTATTCTTTGGGTGCTGAGGAGGCCTTTTCTGAAATCTTGATTGATGTTTTTGTTGGAGCAGATGGATCTTTTGATATCACCAATTCTACATCTCTATAATTCTATGTTAGGTACATGTTTTGATAATTAAATAAGTTGACAACTATTACACTAGCACAGTGGCCAGGATCTTCAAGGTGGATAACTTCCCTTCTCCAAACCCCTGGTCAACATGATCCTTGCAGTGTTGAGGCAGGACGTTGGATCTTTGCGCGAAGGCTGCACATCAGCAATGCCTTTTAGAGCAAGCCTGCGGTCACCAATCAATGGTTTAAGAAGGGAAAGTTACTATGGGTTAGAGAGAGCTAGGATGAGGATGGGGACACAGAGGGGAGGGAACGATGGTTTACCAATTTGTCCACACAATGCGGCGTGGGGTTGGGCCACCCCGGCAGGAACATCACACACATGTAGACATCCGTTCTCAAAAGCAGCTCTAACCACTTATTGCGTTCCAAAGAAAGTTCTGGAAGAGTGAGAAGGAATGAGAAAGAAGGAAACGAATGTCTTGGTTAACGGGGTTTTTAGACTAGCCAGCTACTAGAGTAGGGAAATAGCCCTCAACGGATGTAGGGCCCTTGTGAATTTTATTTGTCTGTTTGTCCGTTTGTCTGTTTGTCCGTTTGTCTGTTTGTCCCTTTGTCCGTTTGTGTGTCACAGGTTTTAGCCCTAACCCTATAAAAGTAGCCTGTCCAAAATTTAAAAGAGGAACAGATGGCTGGCTAGCTAGCTGGAGTAGCTACTATTAATAGTTACCGTAGCTCCCAAGTGGCCAACTGTTCATTATTTAGCTAGCTAGCTAGTAGGAGAGCCTATATCTTGGCTACCCAAGCACCCAACTGTTTATTACCTAGAGCTAGAAACAGGCTCTAATATATCCACTAGAGCTAGCAGCGGTGGCAGTACTAGCTAGCTAGTTACACATGGTAGCCAACCGGCCCAATGATTCCATTTCAAACTCGTTGAGGGCTCATGCCTTCGGCAGCCTGAAATTATCTACGGAAGCCAGCGGTTTTGGCCAACCCATGCATGCAAGCGGAACACGCCAAAGCCGCAACTCCCTTGTCCCAGCTCTCAAGGTTTCCAAGCGTTGCGATGAACGGGGTACCCTCAATCTCTTCCGCTATTAGTCTTACTCCTTTGCTCCTCCCTGCCCTCCTCCCTTCCCCCCCCTTTCCTTGGTTTCGATGTTGCCCTACTTGCACACTCGATTGCTTGTCTTGTGTTCCTGCATCCGACAAAGAGTTTCTCTTTGAGCACGCCCAAACGGTTTGGACGGGGTTTGGATGCTTCAAATAATGCTACTGTTCCAATGCTACAGCAGCTGGAAGACCAAGGATCTCTGCATGCTTTTGTGGATGCTCTTGTCACTGCAGCCGAGAGCCGATCCCCCTCCACTTGCCTAAGCTACCGGTACCGGCACGGGCGTCGTGCACCCGTTTCATCCACTGCTCTACCGCCTTTGTCAACCCTGAGGCCGGAACGGACGAAGCTCCCATGCTAGAAGCCCTCTACAATTTGGGCAAGTACGATCCTCAGGACATGTATGATTCAATGCGTAGTGACCAGAAGCTGGCATTGAAGGTGAAGAATGAACTTGGCTTTCCCAACAACTATGTGTTGACCAAGTGCGTCGCCGAACACTTGGTGACTCAACACAACGACTTTGAGAATGTGGAACTACGAATTTGTCGTCCTGCTGTCGTGGGACCCTCGTGGTTGCTCCCCCAAAAGGGCTGGAATGGTGACTTCACTAGCTCGAGAACCAGCCTATCCAACAGTTTTACTCACTAGTTCTGTCATTTGCCCAAGTTGGCTTGGCATCAACCCTCTAAGGTTTCACTCATCAAGGCCCAGCGTTCATCTACGAAGCGCATTTTTAGGTAGCGCAAAAATGGGAGCACCCCTACCATACCATTCCACGTGTTTGGCATATAAAATCGTGACGTCGCTGGTTAAAGCTTTGGTAGTAATTCAGCAGTTTTGGAAGGTGAGGTCATCCAACCGGATCCGACGAGCTCCTGATTTGTAAGGTAGCATGCATGATAACATACAGCCACGACCTTGCCAACCCAGTCGTGCCCTTTCGGTTACTTAGGTATGCGTATGTATTTAGGAGGAAAACTACATACAGAATGCACCAGGACGAGTTTACGGATTGCTAAGTACAATCTCATTTTATAAGATCGAGCTACTCCAGAGCCCAGAAACTGTCAATTGGAACCTCAGAAGCCACATTTTTGACGGTGTCTAGTACGTTCTATATGCTAAAAAGTAACGTCTGTAAGCTACCAGTTGATTTGTACCTATCTACAAATGGTTTGGTATCGTTGTGAGTACTGTGACGATTGGTTTAAGAACCAGAGAGCTCTATCAAGTCACAGACAAGCCTATCAACCTTGTATTGAGGCACGGAACAGAGTGCTGGGCATTGACACTGGACTAACAAGAAGGAGTAGATCCAGGGCAAGGGCTGCAGATCTAGGTGCTACTGACACTGGGAGGCCCGCAAGGGAACCAACACCAACAACACAGGAAGAGGAAGAATCCAGTAAGGACATTCCACAAGAGATGCAAGAGGAAGATGATCCAATGGAATGGGATCCCTTGAATGTTGATCGTACTGGTTCTGAAGATGAGGATGAGTGCACTACGCTAAAAGCTAGTGTAAAGATCTTTCGAGTGTTTTGAGTTTGAGAGAATGAAAGTTATGAGAGAGATTAGAAAGCTATGAAAACTAATCAACGAGAGAGATCATCATCAAAGGGGGCGCGTAGATCTGGCTTCCCGCGCGGGAGATTATAAAGTGTGATAGAGTAGGTTGGTAGTATCCTACGTCTCTCCACGATCCTAAAACGGAAGGTGGAAGGTTTGTCTAGCCTGGATCTAGTAGCGTGGAAGTACTCCACGCTGGCTAATATCTAGAGCGATGTTTCATATAAACCTAGTATGACTAGGCTCATTGAGAACCCTGTCTCAAATGACTATTCACGAGAGCTCAGTCATGAGTCGAACTCAAACCCTATCTAGGATCGAGTCGCGAATAAGGCTAAGAGCGTGTATTGCATTCGCCCCTGACAAGGGTCACAAAGGGCGCGACAGCAGTCGGACAAGGAGAAATATGATTTAAGTGCGGGGCACTCTCATGAGATTTGGATGTAGACATGTGCGTCGCACGATGGCAATCCTACAAGGGATCAGGCCTTGTATGGGTGTATATACCTTATGTTCAAGTCTGGTAGACTGTGCCGCCGTTGGCGGGTGCAAAGTAGCATGTTGGAGCCGTCACAGTGCCATTGTCATTGACTCGTCTATAGTGTAGGACCTTTGTACTTTGGCTACCGTACTTGCGGTGCTGATACTGTTGAATCATCCAGTATCGTTGACATTGTATTGATGAGGGCACGCGTTGCGTTTTCCCTATCGTTGTTTTGTTGGATCAGTCGTTGGCGACGTTCCTTAATGTACTTCCAGTTGGCTTCGAACCGGACTGTGAATCGCGTCACGATTGACACGAGCTGTGCGGGCGTTGCACGCAAGGTGGTATGAATCGTGGCATTCATTGCAAAGCGAACCGCCGTGAGGACTCCATCCCAGGATCCATTTCACGAGGTCGTCTTGGCACTTGATGTTTTGAACAGCGATCAAGTTACGTATGGTTTGATGAGCACGCTCGACCATAGAGTTGGCTTGAGGGTTACGCGTGGTGATACTTGCGACGAAGTCCATATTCATCCGGAGTGTCTTTTCGACCTTCTGCGCGGAACTCACGTCTCTATCCATGATAACCTCAGCAGCCATGGATACCGAGTAAGCCACGTTTGTTCTAGGACGATGGCTACTTCGTCTGCTGCCTTGAGCAGATCTTGCAATCTTCGAACCATCCGGTTACGGGATCAATCATTGTCAAGCAATGAAGTTACAGGAATTCTTTTCTTGGGATCCCCGACGTTGTAGGGCCTATCAGGTCAACATAGTCTTTCCCAAGGGATCTCCTCGCAGTCTTTGGAGGCATCAATCCCAGCTTACGCGTCTTGGGTTTGTTCATCTGGCAGCTTTGCAACGCTGACATACGGCCTGCACAGTCTGCGCAGCCCTTTCCAGGTGTAGTGTTGGCTGATGGTCAGTTCTGTGCGAGTCTCGCCAGGATGCATCAGCACACCATGGTAACCATTCAACTAGCTTCTTCTGCATAGTTTTAGGACGACGATTTTCTCGTCCTTGACTACTAGTCGTAGGACTTATCCCTCTGGGGAAAGATTGCTTCTTTGTAGTCGTTTGCTTGTCCCTGAGGAGCTTTTGATTTCGTTGTCTCTTTTGACGATGTTCGATCTCGGGGAACGAGAGAGGGAACTCACTAGGGAATCCTCTTCGTCTGCAGCCATGAGCTCAGCGATCTCGCTGGCGTCCATCTGTTCTGAGACCGTCGTTGTTGGAGATTTTAAGTCTCGACAACGCATCGCGACGATGTTCTGTTCGCCCTTGATGTACCGTAGTTCAGGGCCGTATTCTTCCAGATAAGGCGCCATCGCATTACGCGATCGGTATTGAAGTTCTTACATGTAAGATTCCTGTGGTCCGTATGTACAAAGATCTTCTGTCCTAGAAGAATTTACGGAATTCTTTCAGAGTTTCTACGATACTGAGAATTCCTTCTCGTAACGGTTTACGTGTCTGAGCAGGGTGAGCTTCCTGATCTCTCTCTTTT
>CAICTM010000777.1:0-49085 GCA_903772945.1 Seminavis robusta
TCAACAGATCGCATGGCTGGCTCCCAAAGCAAAGTCGTACTGCGGTAGCGTTTCGTGGGTGATGCGAGTCCGTATTGCAATTGCCATCCATCTTGTTGGTAACAGGGCTCTGTGGCATGATTTGTTCTTCCATGTTGGGTTGATGTGGGACTGTTGACAGCAAGTACCGACTTTCTCCTAAAGGGACCGACAAAGAAAAAGTAAGTTAGAGACATCAAGGAAAAGGAGTTCCGTGTCAAACGCAAAAAGACAATGCATGACAAGATACAGGGTTACATGAAACAACTGCGGATTGATCGAGCGAACGGCATGGCTTACCAGACTGGCTCCGCGATGGAAAGTGAAGAAACGAACGGTAGGGGGCCATTGTCGGAGGTAGTTTGTTCGAAATGTAATCGGAGAGGACATAAAGATGCGAGGAGTGGATTGTGTCCAAATAATGGGAGGAACCGACGTAAGAGGAGTAGGGTGGATCCCCCCAATGAAACATCCGTCGGCGAAGAAGAACATTACAATGTTGTTCCTAGGAATGAAGACGAGGATAACGAGGATGGCGCTACGAATGAAATTTCGCTCATAGATAACATTCCCCTCACAAGCGATCCACGAATCGCGGAGCTGTCGGAATCGCTAGCAAATGACAGTTGAACATCGCCAAACACATACATGTAGTAGCGTAGTAGGGCCGTAGTTCTCTTATGTTCTTTTGCGATAATCGTCGATTCTGAGTTGGAAAAATCGCGGAACGGTTTGACTTGTCAAATGTACGTAGCTATTGGGTACGACGGTGTACTAAAATAGTATAGAAAGTCTAGTGTTATCAATAGCTACACTTCATTGGCTGCGAAAACCGGTATTCTTTGTCGACAAATACACAAGACAACATGACTGGAAATAGTGGTTGCGTTGAAGTTTCCTCCACTGTTCCATCGTTCCGGGAACTCTCTGAATGGTTCCGAGACGTCGCTGATTGGAGCGTTGATAGGCTATGAGAGAACCCACGGTGTTCGGTTGCTCTCTAGTCTTCCCAAAGATCAAGGGACTTTCGCTTGACACCACCTTCGGTAGCCTTGGCACCAGCGCTCATAATACTTTTTTCCTCCAAAACTTTCTTCGGATCAGTAGGCATGAAAGTGCTGTACCTAACTCCCCTCGGATTCGGATACAATGACCGAACGGCCTTTACGAAACAGGTTGGCAACTGCTTGCGGCAATTGATGAACTTGTACCCATTGACGGCGTAGTACCAGTAGAAGCCCCAGCGCTTGTGGTTGGGAGCCAAGTCATCGAATGAGTAACCATCCAGCTCTCCGTTCAACCTGCTGGAAAAAGAGAGATACCAGTCGTTCACGTCCACATCCTCAAGAGGCAAGGTAAGAAGAATGCACTGGATGAATCCATACTCAGAACAGCACTGGCAACTGTTTGATGTCCCTCTTCTCCAATCGCTGCTGTGTCACAATGAAGTAACTTCACGCTTGTTTTCCTCTTCATCTACAGATCGAACGTATTCAGAGATTCTCCCGCATGCGCATCCACGAGACTTCATAAGGTCAAAGTCTCATTGCTCCCTCCAATGCTGACGGCTGAGTTCATGCTGGATCCAGTTTCCGTGGAAGTAAGGCCCTTTGTCAGGCGCCTTCATGAGACAGTTGGATCGACTCATATGCATCAATCGAAGTACTCTTCGTCTTCAAGTGGAACCACTGCTCCCAACCTCGACACTGCCCGAATTGCCTTTGCGTCAATCATCTTCTCAACTACCGGTGCGCGGTAGATATGCCCTGTGGCTGGAACAAAGTCACGCATGATGATGGGAAGAAGATCAATGACCTTCTTGTTGGGTGGGAAGCTTCCATCGGAAGTCCTTGATGAGCATGTACATCTTGTACGTGTAGCTCGGTTGGATGTCTGCGTGATGATGGCATAGTCATCTACGAAGACAGTCGATCCAACAGTAGAGGATTGTATGCAGCGAAATAGTGGGACAGGCCACTGTTAACAGTGGCCTTGAACATGGTACCACTTCCATCCATCAACACAAGATGTGTAAGACAACACAGTGCTGGACATGTCAGTTGGGTCTTGTACTCACGAGACACTTTCTTTGCTCAACCACAGTAAAAGCAGGGGCAGATTCAGTCTCTTCGATGGCCGGTGACTTCAACCTTCTCCTTTCACCCGAATACTTTAACCCTTCTCCTTTCACCCAATACTTTGCGTCAGGCTGCACTGTCCTCCGTCGCGAAAGCCACCACCCATGGGCAGGAACCTTGGGAAGAGCAACAATACTCATCAAGCAAGCATCAGTAGCAAAATAAGGCATGCCTTCATCATAGTAATCAACTCTGATAGCGCGGTTCATGGTTGAAAGCTTGTAAGTACACAACTGCGAAATGGCGCAAAACAGTTGTCACAATGAAGCTGATCTTTTTTGTTCTTTGTTTTTTCAGTTAAGCGTGATTCCTTGTCGACGTTGCATACCCCACGCTGATTTCGTATATCTTTCTGCGATGGGAGATAACAGTTTTGGCTGCTCACTGATTCAACACAACAACAAACTACCTTGACCCTCCGACCAATGGAGAACAGAAGCGGCATGCCACTCTCCAATGACATGAACCAAGTTCACTATACATTGTTGAGTACGGTGCATCTCATGCTTAAGAAAGAAACATAAAATATTGGCTGTCTATCGAGCAAAGTCCATCCCGCAACGGGGATACTCATTGGAATGGGCAGTTTTCGATGAGCACGACGACAGTTACAGTGGGTGAACACACAACAACAATTTTATGTTTCTTTCAGGTCATACAGATAGAGCATTGTCTACTCTATAAGATGGTATATCACAACCTATACGGGCATTGGGGTATTGGACGAGAACGAATTGCTCTAAGGTACCCTCTCAATAGGGTTCTCTCACTTTTCTTATCGTGATAATGCTAGTAAACGTTGCATGTTTCACGCTTTTAAGATAACACCCCGTGGGACATCCTTAAGGCTGGCCCCGGCTGGCTTCCGTAGATAATTTCCCTACTCTAAACCCCCTTATATATTTTATGGTTGTAATCCTCCTCCTCTCCCCTGGCTGTTGACGTGTTGACATTGAGTCGGGCTACAGTATCTTGGTTCCAAAGATCGAAAGATCGAGGGCGAAAAGCAGCAACTTGGCTGATTTCTTGTGACATTGTGACGTCAGTCGCCAACTTTCGGCCCCACAACATCTGCCATCTTTCCCTCATCTTCGTCTCTTGTCTCTTCTGTCATTTTCACACCATGATGCTTGGCTTTGTTGGCGCTGCCCCATCTGTCTCTTTGTTGCTCCTGTTGGGTCTATTATTTCCATGCAGCAGACAACAACATCAAGTAGACGCCTTTTCGTCGCCGTCGCCAGCATCATTTCATGAGTTGCTCTTGTCACGTCGCACCATTAACAGTTTCGAAGCCGAGCTTCCACCGTACTGGGAAATGAAACTGACGGCAGCCGTGGAAGCTGCCACATATGCTCCCAATCACAAACTGACAGAGCCCTGGCGATTTCATTTGCTGGGAAATGAGGCCATTCAAAGAGTCTGCGAACTCAATGCCGAACTCGTATCTTCTAGCAAGGGGCCGGCAGCCGGGGCCAAAAAGTTGGAACGATGGTTGGCCATGCCGGGGTGGTTGGTGGTGACGCAAGTTGTTGTTGTACAACAGAGTGATGATGATGATAGCTGCGACAATCCCATGAGCATGGCACGGGAGGATTATGCCGCCTGCTGTTGTGCCGTGCAGAATCTCTGTCTCAGTTTGCATGCCAATGGAATGGGCACGAAATGGACCACGGGACCGGTCAACTTTGATCCTCGCTTTGCCGAGGCGGTTGGACTGCCAGAGAATGAACGAGTAGTGGGGACCATTTGGTTTGGAAAACCTGTCAGTGTACCATCGGCGCCCAGAAAGAAACTCTCGTTGGATAATGTCTTGATTAAGCATGCATGATTGATTGATTATAGCTCTCGGGCATGAGTATACTATACTGTAGCTCGAGCAACTCTCTTGGGTACCTTTGCATGAGTATTTAGCCCGAATCTCTAGCTAGCTGTTCGTTCCAGCCATGTTACTGCTGGTAACTAACTAACTCATCAAAGGAAGACATGGTTTTGCACGTTGAAGGTGTACAGAGAGTGCCTCTGAAACATTTTGTATCAAAGGCCAAAGCACAGAGAGCTGCAAAAGGTAGGCTTAGATATTTCAGGCTACGTACCCTCGGCTGTGGTATACATCGTGCTAGTAGTTGCTTGCGCGCAGCCATTCGGTGAATCATTTCCCAACGCCATGTGTGGCACAGTACCTTACCTGCATCATAAAGAGATGAAAAGATGTTGCTTGGTGGCTGCGATTGGGTATGGCACGTGAAAGCGCTTACTTGTGCAAGCGGACAATCGCCATTCTCTGTTCGTGGAAACGAGTTTGATGGCGCCGCAAGGCATTGCAAAATTCAAAAAAGACAATGCCCCGGGAAGTAATGATCAGTTGTTCATCTGGTGCCTCAGCCATTCGGTACCAGTGAGTAGAATCAAATAATATGATACTGAGAGTCGTTACTAGCTAGGGGAGGATGGGTTAAAGAGGAGGAGGGCAGGATGCACGAACAGAAGCCGAACAAGCTATCGAGTGAGCAGAAGAGCAACAAAACCAAAGAGGAAGGAGGTGCAAGGTAGGGGGGCAGGGAGGATCAAAAGAGTCAGAAGACTACAGTCGTGACGGTAGTGGAAGAGATCAAGGGCAAAATGATACAGGTGCTGGTGACAAACACTACGACTGTCACTCGTACTTGCGTGGTAGCTAGCTAGGGTATACCGCTGACGAAGCGATCCTTCGATGAACTTGAAAAGCGCCAGTCTTACCTGTGATGACAACCATTAGACACTCGGAGCAGCTCTCGGAGCAGAACAGCCTTGGCTTGGAGGAAGGAAGGAATCTGGCAAGCAAGAGCTATCGATGCAAGCAAAGTTGTTGCGGCTGAGCACTTGCCAAAAAGCAAAGATTGAAACAAGCATTTCGTTCGATGAAGTTTTACGCCTGTGGTCACCCCAATAAATCCTTGAATGATGCCTTCTCCTCAAAGCACCTTTTTCAATTAACTGCTGGCATATTCATTAATTAACCAAGGCACTCCCACCAAAGAGCAAGCAATGCTGCACACACACACACAACTCAATCACACTTTCCCCGTATATTAGTACTTCCTCCTTTTGTCCGCACCCACCATGTCGGTAGTGCTCGAAGACATAAACCAACCAGAGAGATTGCAAACAACCCAAACGAATCGAATCGAATCTATCAACCCTAAATCGATCATGACATCTTCATGCGCAGAGAATGAGCAGTTCCTCTTCCGAGCTTGGCTAGTCCTTCTTGCCATCATTTGGACTGGCATCGCGGTAGCCGCGTTGCTTCTGCATGAGTACTTGGTTAACTCAAAGCAAACACTCAAGTGGCTTGACTACACCAATACCATCTGCTTCTTTCTCCTCTTCATCAGAGTGTTTATGCATCACACCACCCTTTCATGCCTTCACAAGTGGAGCAAGACATTCAAAACACTTCCAAAGCAAGTACAAGATGACAGCGCCTTTGCCATCGTTGACAGCATTTCTGTCCTCTTTTTTGGGCCCACTTTGGCATATGCCGTTGTGATGAAGGCGTTTACACTCGACAGCGAGGAATACTTTGCCACTGCAATTCCTGTGATCAAGGCGTTCTTTCCGTACTATATGATGGACCGAGCCCTGCATATTTGGGTGAATCCACTTCCCCAGCGTGCCATTCATCACTTTGTAGAGATCTGTGCGTTACTCTTGGTTTTGGAATGGAACCCTTCCACGGGGAGTCTATGTGTGCTAGTGTATGGAGGGATACTCGACACATATCTCAAACCAGTGAATGGCTGGCACATGGTGTGTCGGTACACCAGAATGCATGCACGGAACCATCCCGAATGGTCCAGCGGTGGTGATGGCAGAAGTGGCATTGACTGCTTTTTGGTTGCTGCAAGTCCAGGACAGATGGCATTCTTTGGAAAGATTGCAGCCTGCTATGCATACTTGTTTACTCTCGTTATCCCCCCAGGTTTGTTGGTGGCTTTTCTTGCCCTTAATTGGCAGGAAGTATCCTTAGGCTACAAGATCATTCAGCCTGTTGTGCCAGTCATCTTCAATCTCATTGATCTACCCCTGCACAAAGCCTCCTGGAACACTGGCCAGCTATGGTACTGGAAGCAATCATTTGGACGATCTAAAGATGTTCTTGCCAAAGAAGACCCTAACTCGATCCAGGAGTTGAACGGCACGTCCACAACTTGCTGCAAGCAACCTTGCCTCTCCACTGGCATCTCCTTGCCGAATAGCACTGGTGGGATTGACATTGAGTCTTTAGATGACGTCAATGTGTAACTGCTTGATGATGGATAATGTTGCGAGATCTGGGTTCTGGGGTAGCATTTGATACGAAATGTGTCTGGATTACTATCAGAACACGTACGGAAACAATTCTTGTACATAGTACATGGAGATAAAACTAGAACTTCTACAGTACTTTACTTGTTCAAACCAAGCTACCGGGAGCATGGGGAGTGGGTGTAAACAAACTATGATCTCTGACAACCTGTTGGCTCCTTCAGGTAGCAACGTAAACAACTTCCTCCCTGCTGCTAACTAAGAAAGTTGCGCAATTCCTCTGCGCTTTTTTCGACGGGCAGCGTTGAGGTTCCAAACTACTAGCTAGTACGGTACAGGTGAGGTTGCAATGTTATTACGTGTACCGCGGCGACCACAGGAAGACAACTTTGGAAATCAGGACCTGGTAGACTACGAGTTGTAGTTGCGGTAAATACAAAAATGAAAAGTAATATTTACCTTCAACCCTAAGTTTACCTCAGCTACCTTTCTAAACTGTCTTCCGGCTCCACTCAGGAATGCCTTCTTGAACTCTTGAACTTTTCTCGCTTCTCGTTCAAGAGAACATCCTCGGATCTTCAAGGAATGCATGAATGACTAAGTCGAGTCATTCTTAGCTTATTTAAGAAAGACGTAAAGACCTCATTGAATTGAAGATTGGAGCCTTGCTGCGATACATAACTGTACGTGTACATACAACATGTACATGTACAATGATGTACATGTACATGTACATGTACATGTAGCTTACAAGTACATGTCGGAGTAGGGCTGGTGGCATCTCCTCTGGAGGATTAGGGGTACACTTAGTGTAGGTACCCCCCTTTGGCCCCTTTGACTTTGCTGCTTGCAAAACATGGACCCCGTAGACTATGTACTGGTACCGGTACCAGAAAGGGGAGGATTAGCCTTTATACATAGACCGTGTACCGGAAAGGTCATGAGTATCTTTAATTAATACTAGTATCTTGAAGGCTTGGGTCAAACATCCACTGTATAACCTTACCCATCCACAGCCTGCAGAAGCTCTAAAGCCCTTGGACATCATCCATTTTTTAATTTGCTAGTAGGTTGCATCACTCCTCTTCAGAGAAATTTCCTGCCTCTAGAGGCAAAGTATAAAGCTGATCACAAGCATCATACATGTACTTGACTTGACTGCAAGCACCCAGATTCGTGCACCAAACAGTATTGGTTTCTACTGGTAACAGATGATGCAAGATAATCCTGAGCATAGTCTAGATTCAATTCCAAGGTAAAGACACACTGGATTTTCTAGGCTCTGCAAGATTTAGGGGAGGGCCCCTTTGCCAAAGGCTTCATACTGCTTGCACACCATAGGAGGGGTACCCCTCCCATGAGGATTTGGCAACTGTGGGGGGGCTTGGAATATGGTACGTAAAATCCTACCTATGCCACCGGTCCTTACAGTATGTATTAAAAATAAATAGTACGATGCGAAGGTCACTGTGACTCGACTCCCTGGGAAAGCTCTGGGCTCTGGGCTACATGTATTGAAAATGCCAGTCATTGTACTATTAATTTTTGTAAAAAAGGTAAGTGTGTGTTTCTTGTTGAGAGAAGGCTGTCATCCGTACAATAAGTCGTTTTTGTTCCCTCAGATTTTAAGAAGAAAGTCTGAATGATAAAGGTTTAAAGAGGGCTGAAAAGTGGATTTAACATTTGGTTTCCGAGGAGAAAGAGACAGTCACACACAATCTTTACTCGAGAACTCTAAGACGCTAAGAGTTAAAAGAGTGTACTGTATCTGCGTAGAGTGCTATCGATCAGAGACAGAGTAAGATGCGCCATGATCTGCCTCCCATCTCTTATTAGCATGAACGCATGAACCACAGTCCCCAAACAGCCCCTACTAGTACCGTACATGTACATGTATGTAGACAGTCCAAATTGCAGAGCCAAGTAGTTCTTTGCAACCGACGGAAGAAACACTTGGGATTCGTTGTTCGCGGAACACTTTCTTCCTTACTTGATTCTTATCGTTCTCAATAGTTGAGCAGTTTGCAGGTCCTTTCAACTACTAGTAGACTAGCTAGTAACCATTGAGATTGGAGCAGCGACAGAGCAGGAGCAGAGCCGAGCTCATTAATTTACTGTGCCGTACCTCCACATCTCCCCGACTATTAATACCGGTAGTTCAGTCTTCACTCTTCCTTCCCTTTCGTTTCGACTACTAGTAGTCTAGCCAAGGTCATCATGATACCCTCCAAGCCTCATCATCGTCGTCCTCCAAGGAGCCTTCCCGCGGCCATGCGCTGGATAATACTCTCGCTCTTTGTGCTGCTATTGCCGCCTACGGGTGCTGCCACCGTTTCGATTGAACGGAGTGTGGTCCCCGCGGCGTTCTTTCACTACCAAGAAGAAGAAGAAGTGTGTAACTATTCTGGCACAATCACGCTCACGCATCCCATGTCGGTGGGCAAAGACGACCGCTACTACGTGCTGGGCAGTCAAATGTTGGAGTCGGCTCACATTTCGATCGATGCCATTAATTTGTGGCCGCGCTGTGGCGTTCATCTTGATAATGATGGCGGTGCCAACTATTCGCTACTACTGCAAACATACGGGGACAACTCTTCGACCAACATGACGGCCATTATTGGAAACACCATTGTCCATCAAACAGATTTCATGCTCGCGGGATACTCGTCCACTCTCACGGCGCACATTGCACCCATTGCACAAGCCCATCAGCGTCTGTTACTGACTGCCGGATCGTCACGGACATCGGTTCATGCGGCACGAGACCATGTCTTTGGTCTGTTGCCGACCAGTGGCTCGTTTCTTTACAATGCATTTGCCGGACTCGCACCACAAGGCGCCACGTCGGTGGCCTTTCTTACCGAAGAAGATGTCAATTCCTGTTTGGATACGCCCGAAATGGCGGAACTCTTCAACATGACCTTTCTCAATGGAACCATCTTGCCGGAATATGCTCCCTACGAGACGTACTTGCAAGTGGCAGAATCCTTTGCGGCGCTGGATCCGGATGTCGTGATTGTCTGTATTCGGACTGAATTTGCTTCCTGGAATAGGGCACTACGAGAAATGGACTGGTCGCCCAAGGCACAGATCTATACCATTGTGGCTGGAACGTCGGAGTTTGAAGAGGCTCTGGGGACCGATGTGGCCTATGTGATGGGTGTTTCCTCGTGGGATCGTGCGCTCCCACCCGTCCCGGATGGTGCCACCGGGTGGACCCCCTTTGACTTTGATGCGGCATTTGAGAAAGCAGCCTTTCGACGACCGGCATATCAGCATGCCTCGCAATCCGCGGCGATCAGTGTCCTGGTGCAGGCCATTGAACGGGTGGGTGACTTCCGTACCAATGCCAGCAAGATGGCCATTCGCAATGAAATTGCCACCGGATATTTTCCTACGGTCTATGGCAATGTCAGCTTTGATGTCAATGGTCAGTCGGCCGTTCCCAATCTACTCTTGCAGTACGATTCCAACCGGACGATTCATGTCCTCGAACCAACGTCGCTACGGTCGACTGACTTTGACATTGTCTACCCCATGCCCTCCTTTGCCTATCGCGATTGCGAACGAATCAGTGACTGTGCCATGACGAATGGAACTTGTGCCACGGACGGGACATGTGATTGTCAGTTTTACGATGCCATCAGTCAAGGGATGGGTCCTACTGCCGAATGTGTCTTGCCACCACCACCCACTGAAAACTACCTGGCGCTGGCCATTTCCTTTCCCCTTGTGGTACTGGTGGTTGTGGCAGTAGCGACGTATGTGTACCATCAAAAAGTGGCAGTTTCGGACGACAATTCTAACTCCATTTGGAAGATTCAAAAGAAAGATCTGCGCTTTGACAATCCACCTCATGTCATTGGCAAAGGAACGTTTGGGGTGGTAGTGCTGGCCGAGTACCGGGGAACCCAAGTGGCCGTCAAAAAAGTGACACTGTCGTCGAAACAACCTTCCAACAACAAAAATCTTGGGCGCGTCTCCCTGACCAGTAATGAAACCAACATGACCAACTTGACGACGACAAGAAACCAACCCCAGCGCAACAGCAATGACCATCCGGAAGAAACGTTTGAAGACGACATCCTCCCTGACCAAAGACCGGGCGGAGCAACCAACGGAGAAGAGACCACCACCACTCAACCTAGTAGGAAGAAGTACAACATTGGAATGAAATCTGCCACCTCGTTGCAATCTCTCTTGAGGCAATCTGCCATGATGAGTGTGGAGGAGGATGATGAAGACAATAACAACGATAGGAAACCCCTCTCTGCTACTGTCCAAAAACAACTCGGACAAGATTTTGTGGATGAGATGAAACAGCTCAATGGACTTCGTCATCCCACCATTATTACAATCCTGGGTGCTGTGGTGGAACCGAATGAAGAACCAATGCTGGTCATGGAATATATGCAGCATGGGTCTCTCTATTCCATGCTCCACAACGAAACCATGGCCATGGATGATGAGGTCCTTCTGCCCATTTTGAGGGATGTCTCTTCGGGTTGTCGCTATCTTCATGCTGTGGAGCCAGATGCAGTCATCCATGGTGATTTGAAGAGTGGCAATATATTGGTGGATGACAAGCTGAGGGCAAAAGGTAGGTAGATCCCTCTGGTACCCTTGCTGTGCTACAAAGATGCAATGGCGGCAATCTCAACAGTGCAACACTTTTGTGATCAGTTGCTGATTTTGGCATGTCAACAATTCGGAAGAGAACAGGGGCAACAGGAACACCAGTGAGTTTTTGAAAACTGGACTCATGACAACTTTGTCGCCCGACACTGACACTTTTGCTTGGTTGGTCCCTTTTGCTTTGTAGTTTTGGATGGCACCGGTAAGGGTCGTGCCCAGGCATCTCTTGCTTGGATTGTGATTGTAATGTGAGTTGCTCAGCTTAGCTCACATTGTTCCTATGCTTTAAAATCCATACTGAAGGAGTTGTTGCGGGGTGAAAGCTTGAATTCTCCGTTGACTGATGTCTACAGTTTTGGGATGATTCTGTGGGAGTGCTATTCAAGGAAAGACCCATACGATGGCGAGGAAGACCCTCTAAGGGTGTTGACTCAAATTGCAGACCCCAAGATCAACAAACGCCCTCCCACACCCAAAGATTGTCCTGCGGCAGTGGCAACTCTCATGGCTGATTGCCTCAGAGCCAACCCAGAGGAACGGCCATCTTTTGAAGAGGTAGACCTTCGCCTCAAGCGTGTGGAAGCCCGGGCTGAAAACAAGTCAACAACAGTCTCCCTCTTTGACATTTTTCCTCGCCATGTGGCAGAAGCACTGCGAGATGGAAAGAAGGTGGAACCTGAACACAAAGACCAAGTCACCATCTTCTTCAGTGACATTGTGAACTATACCGTAGGTTTTGGAATGATTGCACCTTCTTGCCAGTTAGTCCCCTCTGCAGCTTGATGCTGACACCCCTCTTGCTTTCTCCTTATAGCAAATCTGTTCCGACTTAGATTCCCGCAAGGTGGCAGGGATGTTGGACCGTCTGTATAGCAAGTTTGACGCCCTCTCTGACAGCCATGAAGTGTTCAAGGTTGAAACGGTTGGAGATGCCTACAGTGAGTTTGTTAGTGAACTAGCAAGGTGATGTGGAGCTCCCCCTCTCATGTGTTCTGGTTTTCTTATCTCTAAAAGTGGCCGTGACAAACCTGGTCAAGGATCAGCAAGACGACCATGTCAAAAGAATTGCTCAATTTGCTGTTGATGCTGTAAAGGCCGCCAATGAGACACTGATTGATCCAGATGATCCCGGGAAGGGGAATCTTGACATTCGGTGTGGATTCCACACTGGCCCTGTGGTGGCAGATGTGGTGGGATCCAGGAACCCAAGGTTAGATTGCTTGGTTTGGGTTGGCTTGCTCATCAAATATCACTATGGCTTCTCTCACGCATTTTGATGTATTGCTTCATTAGGTATTGCCTGTTTGGAGACACAGTGAATACAGGTGAGTTCTGTTGGTGTCACTGGTGATTAATGGTTCTGCCAGCACTCACTTCTGGTCAATCTCTTTTTGAAGCATCCCGCATGGAGTCCAACAGTGAAAAGAACAAAATACTTTGCTCCAAGGCTTCAGCTGATGTCCTTCAAGACCAGAACTGGGACCTCGGCATCGTGCGGCGGGGTAGAATCAATGTAAAAGGCAAGGGGTCAATGTTGGTATATTGGATTGGGGATAACAAGATGGTTCCTGTCTGCCCACCTGAATCTGCAGCTCCTGTACAGTAGATTGCTCTACAGTATTCTTCATAGAAAGAATCCATCTTTCCAAAGTTAGTTTACTTCCTAGCTAGATACGGTAGGTTTAGAAGACTGGAGACCGACGACAGGCAAAGAAATCGGGATTCTACATACAAAACGCAGGGTGATGCCCGATCGAGTCGACGACGACGTTCCACCCACCCGCCCGTTTGTGGAAAGGTAGGGGCGGAAAAAAACACTGGCTATCTGCGCGTTTTCAAAAGAACAGGAAACGAGCCACCATTGGCTGTCGTCTCTTTACACTGAATAGGGCAAGAGCGAGAGGGTCACCGTGGAAGGTTTGTGCTTCGGTGGCTGGTCCATATGGTAAGGGTAGATGGGGTAGATTTGGGGTTGAGCAAAATTGTTTTACCGGGGCTACCTGCACCATTGGAGGGGCCGGCGTTGGAAAATTCCAACAAGCGGCAGAGCTGTAATTTGAGTACTACAATGTGCCACCAAATATGCCCCTGGGGTTAAGATTGCTCACGGATTGAATTCAAACATTCAAATCTCCAACAGCATTGGGACAAGAGACCGGAGACCCGAGCTGCAGTCTATAGGAAGACTATATTATGCACCGCCTAGGACGGGAAAATGAATAAAACCTCCCAAGTAAGTGGTAACGATATGACGACAGAGAGATTGCTACAGGTATTCAAGTCATTCAACAACGTTTCCGCAATCCAAAGACGTCAGACTTGAGTTCACATGGACAAAGGGCGAACAGTGCATAAGAAAGCTTCAAATGAACTCTTGCGCCTCCTCAACCCAAGTCCTTGGTGGGCTCAGAATCGCCCCAGACACTGCAGTCTCGGGAAGAATCCATAAAAAAGCAAGGAACCGTTGGAGTCAAATCCTCCGGGACGCAGCCACTTTCTTTGGTCGCATCCTTCTTTGTTTCAACTTGGCCATCGCTAGGATTGCCACCCGTTTCTTGTTTCTGCACTCTGGTATCTTTCCCAAAGTCTTGTTCCCAATATGACTGATGCATGGTCTTCCAACATGCTTTGTAGAGAGGCACATCAACAGCAGTGAAGAAGATTGGAACCAGGGGTTGGACAATCTTGTTGATGAGGGGAATATCATTCCAATGCCGCACAACGTAGAAAATGAGCATACCAACAGGCACAATGATACCAAACACATAGCTATATAGAGCACAAAGCTTCCCATAGAAGGCCATCAGCCTTGGGCTCTTGCCAATGAGAAGACTATCAATACCTTGTCGTTCATCACTTTCTAGATTGCCGGTCTTCCATTCTGGATTGCTCCTGGCATGATGTCGGGTGAAACGGCAAACCGTTTGCCAGGCAAGCACACATTTGTGGTAGACATCAAAAATACTGCCATAAAGGCCAATGGCAAGAGTCTGAACAGAGGGGTTCCATTCTGTAAAGCAGAGGACAGCAATCAGGAGTGCAAAATGGTGGATCAGTCGCTGTCTTCTTGGATTGACCCAAATGTGCAGGATCCTGTCAGTGACATAGTATGGCATCGATGCTCTAAGGGAAGGAAGGCAACAATAAATGAAATCATTGGTGTCAAGTTTGATGGCGCGGATGACCCAGTATGCAACCAATGGAGCCCACATGAGAAACGTGAGGTTGTCCACAATGGAAAAGGCACTGTCATCTTGTACTTGGCTAGGAAGGTCCTTGTAAGTTGCACTGTGTTTTTTGAGAAGACCCAGAGTGGCATGATGCATCAAAACCCGAAAATAAAGGAGGAAAAAGGTGATGGCCACGGTATGATCCAGCCATTTCTCCTGTTGTTCTTTGCTCTCCAGATGTTGTTGCACCAGAATAGCCGAACTTCCAAGAGCAGAGAAGAAACAAGCGACCAACCCCAGCCAACATTGGAATTGTTTCTTCGCATCACCAAGCGTACTTGCCTCTCTGAAACTCGTCATTTCTTTCGTCCGATGGTTTCGTTTCTGACCGAGCAACTTTGGTGGTGAGGATTTTGTCTTGCTAGTCTTGCTGATGCGTTCAAGAAAGGGTTACATTCAGCGTCCCCTAATTCGATCGTCGAGGATGAACCTTTCTTGTCTGGTTTCAGCGTGAAGGTTGCGTTTTGTGGTATGAGAGTGAAGGGAAGAAGAGAGAGAGAGCGTCAACGTTCAACGTGAAGTGAATAGTGAGAGCTTGGAAGAGGAAGTTTTCCACGCTCTGCGGAGTCGAATAAAGTCGCGTTTTATCCTTAACTCTGATCGTGTATCTTTGGACCTCAAATCTTTTTGGCGGCTCTTGCTCGACCACCACTCCCACCCATTCATAGCCAATGGCCTTAGGCTACCTCAACCAACCGAATTCCTTCAAGTCTTGTGCAGTTAGTCTAGATATAGTAGAGTCACAGAGGTCTGCGAGAAGTCCCTTGAGTTAGTTTGAGTTTGAGAAGAGACTGTTGGTTGAGCTAGTCTAATTGGCCCCATCAATTTGATTTAAGCTTGGGTAGCACAGCACAGCACAGCACAGCACGTCATCAGTGAGCCAGATCCAGAGGTTTCTAGCACTCGAGCTGTTGTCACCACCTGCCATCCAATCGAGTTGAGTCATTCTCAAAAGATACGAAAACTACTGAGTATACAAGATCAGTATACAAGATACTATCAAGAAGATGAGTTCCTATGTTCCGCCGCACCGTCGCCGAAATACGGGAGATAACGCAAACTCGCAGCAGGGTTCCAATAATTCAAGATTTGGAGACCGGCAAGGTGGTAGGGGAGGCAGAGGCGGAGGAAGGGGTGGTGGATACCAACGAGATGATGGATATCAGAATTCAGGAGGAAGATATTCGGGTCGTGGACGAGGAGGCCATGGTAGAGGTGGCGGTGGTGGTGGATATCGGAACAATAATTCACCTCCACGCGGTGGGTATGATGGGCCATCTCAGGAGCAGCAGCGAGGCGGAGATGATAACAATCGTCCTTCATTTGACAATCCTTGCCGCCAGCATGATGGGGCGCACCCTTGGCACGAGTGCCCCGCGAATCGCCACAGTCCAAATTATGATCCAACTCAGCAGCAGGGGGGCTACAATCAAGGGCGAGACTATGGAAGACGAAACAACTACAATAATGCACAGGATCATACTGATCACGTGGATGCTGCTGCCTCGTCAGGTGGTTCCAATTCCAGATTTGCACAAGCCGAAAATAGTCGTTGGAATAATGATTCATCCGGCGGTAGAGGTGGTGGATACCGACATCAGGATGATAGAAACAACAACAACAGAGACTATCACCAAGGAGGAAGATATTCGGGTGGCCGAGGAGGTGACCGAGGAGGTGGTGGTTATGGATATCATGGGAACAATAATTCACCTCCACGTGGTGGCTATTCGAATCAATATGATGGGCCATCTCAGCAGCAGCAGCGAGGAAGAGATGATAACAATCGCCCTTCGTTTGATAATCCCTGTCGACAGCATGATGGAGCGCACCCTTGGCATGAGTGTCCTGCCAATCGCAACAGTCGAAGCTATGATCCCACTCAGCAGGGGGGCTATCATCATCATCGTGACAACTACAACACAGGCCGAGGAGGAGGCAGAGGTTCTGGGGGTGGATATTACAACAACAACTCTGGAAGAGGAGGAGGTCGTTCCAATTACCAGCACGACAACAATAACCGGAACAGACAACAGCAACCACGACAGTACAACTATAAAACCCCCGAGATTCGTGGCATGCTGGGAGATGCCGGAGATTCTCCGGAATGGTTGGCGGCGTGCAAAAAATTTCCAAATGGCGTGCCGCGGTTTGAGTCTCTCGACGAATGTACTCGGTGGTCCCTCGACTACGTCTCCACACATGGGGGCAGCAACAATGCCGAGCCGCATCTCCAACACATTTTTACCATGTTGACGCACTGGCGTCACGTCAAGGACATGCTCCTGCCTTCCATACAGGCGGCTCGAAGGGAACCAAGCACAAAAACCAACGAAGAAGCCAGTAGCAACAATATCTACGAAAATCCCGAAAAGACGCAAGCCGTCACGGCCGCCATGGATGCTCGATTGGACGTTCCCTTTCATCGCCGTACGACGGCCACCAGTACATGGAATACACTCCGTTATCTCTTTTTCCACATGCGATGTGGCATGTTTGTCATGATACGCAACGGTAAACTCCGCATCTTTAGTCCTTTTGTCAATCCCGAATATCGCAACACGTGGTCTCATGCACTGACCCTGGAAAACGACGATTTGGACGCCTACTATGCCGAAAAGAGAAATAAATACCGACCGGAAAATGTCTGTCCCGACAAGAGTCAATGGTGGGCCAATGGGAACATCTTGTGCAATGAAGTGAGCAAACCCCGTAATGGTGCCAAGGATCAGCACTGGGGAGACCACTTTATGGCTCCCTTACGAGACATGTTGGCAGAAGCCTGTCGACTGCGGGAAATGCCAGACTGCGAGTTCTTTCTCAACAAGAGAGATTATCCGCAATGTAAAGTCAACATGGAGAAAGGCGTGCCCGTGGAGCCGTACGGATTCATTTACGACAAGGACGATCGTGATCCCGCACAGGATGTCGACTTGGCCCCCGAGCATACTTTCGCTTCGCTAGCACCGGTGGTATCCTTCTATGCCGCTTCGGAAGATCGCTTCACCGATCTGCCGTGGCCCAGCTCGGAAGATTGGGAGGCAGCCACTGGCAAAGTCTTTCCCCATACATTCATGCACAAGTACAAGCGAGGTGGAGAGCTGCAAATGCAGGGCAGTCCGCGTGATCTCTTCACCGAAGCCAATTTTCGAAAATTCGAGCGTTCTTGGGATGAAGGACGTGTTGCTACCGCCTTTTTCCGTGGTACCGCATCGGGAGGAGGCACCACCCTTGACACCAATCAGCGTCTCAAGCTGGCGGATTTGTCGAACAGCTGGAAAGACGATCCCGTCAAAGGTGGGGAAGAGCCCTACTTGGATGCTGCCCTCACCGGTTGGAATCTGCGTGACAAGAAGATTGCCGAATCTCCCATGACCTTCCTCCGACCCAACACGCTCCCTTTTACTGCCGGTCGAGAGCATTTCACACCAATCTACGAACAGTCCAAATACAAGTATCTTGTCTATGTGGACGGCCACTGTGCTGCTTGTCGGTACGGCTTCCTCATGCGATTGGGGAGTGTCATTTTGAAGGTGGAATCCAGACAAGTCGCCGATCGACTCTGGTACTTTCCGCTTCTCCAACCCGGTGTAGATCACATCCCCGTCAAGGCGGATCTATCCGACCTCGAGGAGAAGATTCGTTGGTGCCGCGAGCATGACGATGAATGTCGCATTATCGGGGAAAATGCCAAGCGGTTGTACGAGACCTATGTGGCACGAGAAGGGTTGTTGGACTATGTGCAAATGGCGTGCCGACGCATTGCCTCCAGATACGACCCCTGCGACGACAACAAAACGTCCGTGGCCATTATTGTCCCGTATCGAGATTTGCATTCCTCCCAGCAACGAGCCGCTCATTTAAAACAGTTTGTGCCGCACATGCTAAAGTTCCTGTCCGGGCTGGAAAGTCAGGGTCGTATCGTGGACTACCACATTTACATTGTGGAACAGTCGGACGATGGTCGCAAATTCAACCGAGGCAAACTGCTCAACATTGGATTCCAAGCTGCCTCGCACGCCAAGGACAAGGCGCACGATGTGTTTATTTTCCATGACGTGGATTTGCTTCCCGACCAAGACTTGGGCCGTTGGTACAGCCAATACCCAACCCGTCCCATCCACATTGCACGTGTGTGGGATCGCTACAGCAACAACCCCAAGTATTTTGGTGGCGTCGTGTCCTTTTCTTCGTTGGACTTTCAGCGCATCAATGGATTCCCCAACAACTTTTGGGGGTGGGGTGGTGAAGATGACGAGATGCAGCGACGATTGGTCAAGGTGGGCGTCCAGTTTGACGCGCCCGACGCGGGAGCACTACAGGATTTGGAGGGCATGTCGTTGGAGGAAAAGTTGAATTTTCTGCGGCAGAACCGAGCCTGGAAGAATGCGGTCAAGTGGGAAGCTGCCGACGAGCACGATAAGACGTGGACGACGAATGGGTTGTCGGATTTGCAGTACGAGCACATCGAGACGGTGTTCCTGGACGATACCGAGCATTCTTCCAAGATCACGGTCGATGTGCAGTTCAACGGCAATCACTGGACAAATGACAAGGCCGGCATCGATTTCCAGCGCCGAGATTAGCCATAAAAACAGAGGGCCTTGTCTGGGCTGGTAACATTCTAGCTCTACATTACTTGCTAGCCAGTTCTTTGGTTTGGCGTGGTTTCTTAGTAGGCTCTGATTACATCCTGTTCTGGTTCTTCAAAGTCATCATCCTTGCCAACCAAAGTCAGTCGAACCCCAACCGGCAAGACAAACTCGTAGTCTCGAAAGTATTCTTGTTGAGCCGCTTGCAATGGTCTACTGGACTCGTACTCAATCTCTGCCAATATCCCCTTGTCATTCAACAAATAATTGGCCAGGGAAACAATATTGGTGGCCTTGACCACAGCACAATTGGACAAGTTGGCGGAAACCAAAATTTGTCGCATGATCTCTCGCTCGTTGTGATAATAGTGCTGATAGTTTTGAAGGGTGGCAAAAGCACGAACCTTAATTTCCCGTGCCTGGACTACGGCAGGGCTCAGCTGAGACGAGACGGCCGCGTGAATGCGCTTCCACCGACCATGGGGTACCCCGGCACAGTCCAGCAAATGAGGGACGGTGTAGCGAGAATGACTCAGAGAACCATTTTCGTTCAGAACCAGTGACAAGCTGGTATTTTCTCGCGCCAATTCTTGCTTTTTCGCTTGTTTTTGTGTTTGCTTTTTTGTAGTCAGACCGGCAGCCGCAATCTCTTCGGCCTTCTTTTGGACTTTGGCGAATTCCTTGTCGCTGCTGTTGTCGCTGTTGTCGCCTTTTAATCCCAAGGACTGACGAGCTTCCCTTTCACATCGTCTGGCTTCTTCCAAGGATATCTTGTACTTTCTAGACAGGTAGGACCGGATCATCGTTGCGGCGACACTTGCTGGTGTCAAAAAGTATGGAACAGGAAGGTCCTGCGAAACATGAAAATCTGGAATTGAATTCATCACTAATTAAATATTTTCATCACCATTCATCACCATTCAACACATTGGTGATGAATTCATCACCATTCATCACATTTCATCACGGTTTCATCATTTTCATCACCATTCATCACCATTCATTATCTCTATAGTAAAACAGTAGTATTTTTCATCACGATTCATCACCAGTCATCACGAATTAATCATTTTCATCACCATTCATCACCATTCAACAAACTGGTGATGAATTCATCACCATTCATCACCATTAAACACATTAATCAAGAATTCATTATAATTAAACTATTTCATTATTTGCGGGACCTTCCAGTGTATCTTTGGGGGTGGCAGGTCCATGTGCACTTCTAACCACAGCGATCTTTGAGGTCTAGTATCCAAGACTGAACGATGAATCCAAGACTGGCATCGAGATCCGGTTCGATAAAAAGCACGATGCAACCTCACCGCAACATCTCGACTTAGAGACGCAGAATTCAGCCTTAGATCGATACAGCGCCTGAAGTGCTTTCGTTTTGTATACAAGCTCAAGATAAACACGCATGCAATCTCACCGCAGGATCTCGACTTAAAGCCGCAAAATCTAGACTTAGAGAACTGCGAGAGACTGGCTCTTGGCGAGTCGAGCGAGTTTACCATTATTTGCACCGACCGGGTGCTGCGAAGCAGCACCAGCGTGACGTGGCAGAGGGCCTTGTAGGGCCTCAACGACTATCTTAAGAACGACTCAACTGACCAACCCGCAAGCCTGCCATGTTTTGCCGTCCAACTTTATTACACACAACTTTGGTCGCACCAGATTTTAAAGTGATCAATTCCGCGATTACTTTTACTTAAAGGGGATCTACGCATTATATATTTTCTGGTTACTGGTTAGATTTCCGCCACTGTAACATTTCGAATTTCTTACCGTTAAACCTCCTCACTTTTTCGTGACTTTTCATTCCTCCGTAGTGCCACCACCTGCTGAAATCGCTTTTTTGTTCTTGGGCTTAAATTGGGATGGGATCTCCTTTGCTTCCGCAGAGAGCTCTATGTAACATTGATTAATCTTCTGCACAATGTCTTCCACTGGGATCTTGAGAATTTTTGGGTTAGCCTTGTAGTGATCTCCGATTATGGGCCTGAGAAGCTTCATTGTATTATCGATCTTCCCCTTCGTTCCTCTGGGATACTCCAAAGGGGCTTTCTTCTTTGGTGGTGGCATGGGCTTAAGACGGAATTCCTTAAGTTCGCCATGTTTCTTTAGCCACTGTTTCATACTTCCTTCCTCTCCTTTCTGTTCGCTCTTCTTCTCAGAGTCCGTGGTGTTCTTTGCGACGTCTCTCTCTTCCTGCTCCGCTAAGTCCAGCAGCTCCTTCAGGCCCACGTCATTCACTTTGCTCTTCTTTACATGCGCCTCCTGTGCTTCCTGCCACTTGCCGGACTTATGGGATGTCCCTTTGTTCATGCTCATTGTGTTACGACAGTACATGAAAGCTTCTCCATTTTCGAACAATGACTTCTTCTTTCCGAATACGAAACGGCTTCTGCCAACTTTTTCCTTACTGCTTAGCTCGTTATTAAGTCTCTTGACTGGAGATGGGATGACATCTGCTTTCTTCTTTGGCGGCTCTGATGTTGTCCTTCCAATGACGGGTGTTGGGCCCCTCTTCGTGGATTTATAAATCTTCCGCTGGGGGAGTGGAGAGAAGATTTTGTTGATCTGTTCTGCTGTGATCTTCTTAACTTTCATTGGTCCTGCAAAGGTGTTCGTGCTCTCTTTCAAAGGTTGACGCGGTGCCAGAGATGGTGGGATCAGGTCGACTGGGATCCTTCCATGGCCATGCTGGAAGAACGTTGTGCCAAATGCGTGGAAGTCTTGGTTGTGTCCAACGTATTCGGACTGATAGGTAACATCTTGGGTAAGCAGACCTAAAAAATCGTAGTCATCCATCCTTGCTTTTTCTTTCTGCTTCTCAGAAAAAGGTTTTGTGGATGCTTCCATTCCGTTTTCTGTTGCTTTCACTTTTCCGGCTTGCCACCAACACTGCGCCGGCTTCGCCGGTGATGCCACTGCCCCTGTTCCGAAGTGTGCTTTTGTTTTCTGCAGCCCATCCACAACTGAAACCAGTTCTTCTAAGAGATCCATCCTACTATGGGGTGTTTCAATTTTACTTCTAGTATTTCTGCTTGTATTCAAATAATTCAAATACAAACTGCATGTCATTGTTAGCTTGTCGTTTAGTTCTGTTGCTTTGTTGCATTCGTGGTCGTTGCATAAACTGTCATTTCTTTCTCTACCTTAGGATGGCAAAGCGTGGGAAAAACAGCACCGAAAACACCGGTAGACGTGCTGCTGCCGACGCTTTGCTTGGGCTTGTTGGGAGCCTCGACAGCACTCCCAATGATGTCCAGCTGGACCATGGAACGGCTGGAAACACCGCCGCTGGAAAGGTTCCTGTTGCTGGGAAGCACAAACCTGTTCGTTCTCTAGAGGAACTTGTTGATCACGGAAAACTTCCCACTTACAAGGAACTGCGTGGTGTTCTCCACGACGAAACCGCAGCGCTTGACTACATGGCGTGGTGTGGTATTATCAAGGTGCCAGGGTGCTGTGGGCGGTGTGGCAGCACCGTCCATTGGAAGAAGAAACTCAACAAGAAGTCCGGTGCAGAGGAGTACACCAGTACTGTCGAATGCCGGAAGGTGGTTTGTGAGTTCACCCCACCCAAGACATGCGAACGTTGTGACAGCCGTATGAACTACGTTTGCAATGAGGACAGGGAGGTCTGTGGTGGTGCATGCAACCAGTGCCACTGGACGTGGAGTCCTGGTAAGAAGTGGCAGATTTCTCCTTTCCGAGGAAGTGTACTGCAGAATTGCAAGCTACCCAAAAATGAAGTGCTCCACTTGTTCTATCTCTTCCTCCTGCGTGTGCCGGCTGTGACAATTGCAAGCATGTTGAGTTGGTCTGTTACCACGGTGGGTAAGTGGCTCAAGCATTGCCGACAGCTTGTTACTGAGATGATTCTTCGAGAAGACAAGGAAAAGGTTTTGCTTGGAGGTCCAGGAATCATTGTCGAAATTGATGAAAGCAAGTTCGGTAAGCGTAAATACAACAGAGGAAGGAAAGTTTCTGCTGATTGGGTACTTGGAATGGTGGAAAGGACGGAGGAGAGAAGGCTTGCAATGGTGGCGGTGCCCAACAGAAAGGCTGAGACCCTTCTTCCAGTAATCACGGCGTTCGTACGTCCAGGTACAAACAACAACTAACTATCTAATATTCCAGATACTCTTCTCTTTCGAGTTTTCGCATTAACTACTTAATTTGCTCTTCACAGGTACCATAATCCACACTGACATGTGGAAGGCATATGGACGTCTGCAGTACCTTGATGGCTACAACTACACCCATAAAACTCTCAATCACAGCAAAGAGTTCGTTTCCGAGGATGGGACCCACACCCAAACTATCGAGGGTAGCTGGTCATTCATGAAAGCCTACATGCCAGTGCAAAAACGGTCAGGGCACTCACTCCAGGAGTACTTGTGGGAGATTCAGTGGCGTCGTCTGAATGCGGAGCATCTCTGGGAGGCTTTCCTTTCTGGAGTGAGCAAATGGAGTTACACACCGGCTGACATTGAGAAGCTGTGGGACCTCCGAGATGAGAACGATCCGGCTGGGTGGAATGCTGACCATGAACAAGACAAGACCGACGAGGACTTGGAGGATGCCCTCTACTACGACACCGACGACGAGCTCTACAATAGCGATGGTGAGGGATCGGCAGCAGCTGCAACGCTCACTAGGATTAAAACAGCCATTATTTAGACTTAGACAATATATTTTACTGGCAGCATTGTTGCCTTCGCCACAGTTTCGTTTCCCCATGGTCCATGTTTTCTCTTATTTTCGTTCGACAACACTTCGATTTACTATAGTCTCATTCAGTACATTTTCTCTCCCATTTTAGGATACGTGTGTGTATTTTTTAGTACTAAAAAAATCATCACTTGCGTGCATGGGCATCAAATGGTGTCAGTTTGCAACTGTGAGGTGTGTCTTGTATTTAGGAAAATCAGAATTCGGGATTGAAGTAAAGGTGCGTTGCTTAAGTATTTACCTACAGTTGACAGTTTGTTCGTTGATCCAGGCAAGAACGGCTACTGCGGTATTTAGAGGGTAAATTGTACGTTTGCACAAAAGCTGATCCCGGTAGGATTGAAAGGCAACTGAAAATCGCTGTTTTGTACCAGGCTCTCGTAGTATTCTACAGAAATGCATCATAATTTCGGCAACTGCCAGACAAATATGCGAAAGCTATGCCCCGACTCTTTGCTTTCCTTTGCCTTCCTGAATTCGATACAATGAGGTAGCCAACAATGATCTTACTGCGGCGAAACATGGCGGTGGGTTCTTTGTTGACAATGGTGGTCTGAGGGGGACGGTCCTTTAAGTCAATTGAGATGTCAGTTAAGTATTCTTTAATCTTGTTTTCAGTTCTAAAATCGGATGCGTGCAAATTTGAATCCTGTTTCTTTGACTGGACGAGCAAGGTCGTTTTTTTTGAATTGCTCAACTGACATCGTTTGGCCTCTTCTTTTTGTTCTCTATAGGCCATTCGACTGGTGGCTGCCACGTCACGCCAGTCGTGCTGCGAGGTACCCCACCCACCATCCATGTTTTTACTTGGCCTTTTCAGCTACAGTGCAACTTAAGTTTTGCCACCGCAGCTACATACCGTACATGTAGAATGATTTACAGTAATCATTCAATCAGAGTGAAGACTTTGGAATCTAAGAAAGTACGGGGGTTTAGAGTAGGTAGATTATCGTTGGGTCTTTTTGTCTCAATTCACCTATCATGCTGTTCCTCTGGGCAGCCAGGCAGGGGGTGCCACTTTGTATGCTACCTTCCAAAAGCAACTTGCTTATTGGGAAACCGCCCGTACAGACCAGGTATAAAATAAAAGGCATGTAATGCTTGGAACACAGCACGGTAGCTATTGAGATTATAGGAAGTCGGGGTACCCAGGACCCATGCCACCATGACGTGGCAGTCATGGGAAGCATTTGGCCTATGAGATCCGAGGAACAAAGATGATCAGTCATTCAAAAACAAAGAACAAAGCTTGCCTGCGCAATCAAACAGACAAAACAAGATCCATTATTGCACTCACCCTTTTTTCAACACCAATCCAAGATCCAGATTTAATTAACGAAACTTTCACTGACTTAAGACGCAAACCCCGTATAAAAATTTAAACCGCCCTTCATGGTCACCATCTCCCGGTATTTGTTTCATCATTGTTCCAGAGACGTAGGCTCAGTACAGAATTTAGCGCAGACATAGGTACACCCATTCACCAGTTTCGACTTTCCAATTTATGAGAAATTGTGTAGATTCTACGTCCCTCTGGTAGCGATAGACAGAATGCACTAACCGATTTGTCGTTGACCATCCACCAACAGTAGGTAACGAAATTTCCGCCTAAGTAAGGAACGCCACTGTCCCCGGCCAAGCTCAATCACGAATCTTCCACCTCTATGTAAATGTCGTTCCCGTTTTTCCCTCATCTAAATCCCGATAATCTCTTGCTTAAATAGAGTTCTTAGTTTTCTAAATAAATTGTACTGAGATGTACATACTGACGACTTAAACGGTTGACACCCACTAGAAAATCATGGTACATGGGTGCCCTAGTAGCCCCTTATGCGTACCCTCAACAAGAGAAGCAACAGGAATGCCGACAATGGCCTGAAGTAAAACCACGAAATTTTTTTTCCTAAAGTTAATTACTAGATAATAGCCCTTTGGATACCCAACAACGTCGCCGCAGCGGCACCGTCCACACCATCACTCTCGTAGTCCTCCTCATCCGTATCATAGTACAGATTGTCCTCTTCGTCGTCTTCTTTCTGATTCTCCACATTCCAACCCTCAGGGTCTTCCTCATCTCGCAAATCCCAAAGCCGCTCAATGTCTGCCGGTGTGTAGCGGTATCTGCTCAACCCTGTCAAGAAAGCCATCCAAAGGCCACCGGCGTACAACCTCCTCCACATTATCTCCCACAGATACTCCTGCAGCTGCCTGCCGCTCCTTTTGCACACCGGCATCTTCCTCTTCATGAACGACCAGCTTCCTTCAATTGTTTGGGTGTGGGTCCCATCGGCAGCCACGTACTCGTTCTTGTGGCACAAAGTCTTGTGCTCGTAGTCGTAGTCGGCCAGGTACTGTAGACAGCTGTAGCCCTTCCACATGTCGGTGTGGATTGTTGTTCCAGGACGGACAAAGGCTGTGATAATTGGGATGAGTACCTTTGCCTTCCTGTTGGGCACCACCACCATTGCTAGCTTTCGTTGGTTGGTTCGCTCCACCATTCCTAGAACCCAATCAGCTGTTACGCGACGTCCTTTGTTGTATTTTCTTTTGCCGAATTTGGATTCATCAATTTCCACAATAACTCCTTCCCCACCTAGCATGACCTTGTCGCGTTCTTCCATCAGAACCATCTCTGTAATCAGTTGCCTGCAGTGCCGGAACCACTTTCCCGTCACCTCAACTGTCCAACCTAGCATCTTTGAGGCTGTAACGACCGGTACCTGCAATAGGAATAGGTAGAAGCAATGTAGCACCTCCTGTTTAGGCAGTCGGCAGTTCTGTAGGATGCTTCCCCTGTAGACGGACACTTCCCAACACTTTCCTGGTTTCCATTTCCAGTTACAGTTACTGTCAGAGCAGTATGCATGGACAACTTCCTTGTCGGCATCCTTGGTGGCCTCCATCGCCACTCCACACCGTTCACAGTTTCCAGGACAATTAAACTCGCAGCATTGTTTCCTACAACGAACGGTGTTCTGGCCAGCTTTCCATTTTACACTTACACCACACCTTCCGCAAACGTCCGGCACACGGATAATTCCAAGGTCGGCCATGTACTGGATTGCTTTGTTCTCATCTCCAATCAACTCGCTGATCTCTGCATAAGTCGGTAGTTTTCCCCCCTCACACAGCTCCTCAAGTGACCGTACCTGCTTGTTTCGTGAAAAGAACCTTGCCTTTTCAGCGGGGGGTTTTCCATCTCTCGACCAAGTAACTACCGGTACCATTGCTGTCGAATTCACACTTCTAGGTAGACGCAACCCTCCACGCAAGGGTGGAAGATCACGCAAATCAGGCGTCTCATTGGCCGGGTCAACACCATCATTGCGACTCTTTCTTTCAGCCACGTTCTCCTTGGAAAAGAATCCCCGTTTAGTCATGGCATTACCGTTGACAGTTGGGCCGAGTTGTGTCACCTCACTAAGCAAAACCAACCGGCAGAGCAGCTGTGGATGTAATGTAATCTCCAGAACGAATTAAAACCATAGACCAAGTAAGCCGACGTCTAAACAAATATTACAAAAAGCATTGTCATTGCTACCAAAGACAATGACAGACAGGATAACTCTAGTAGCCGGTATTTGAAACTTAATCCGTGCCTACAGCAATGCCGGATCTGCAACACGAGCCGGCTCCAGGAACACAAACCACCAACTCCACTACCACGGTTTTGACGCCCCTGATGCCACAAAAACAAAATGTCGGCGTCCATGTGCGACTGCAACAGGAATGCAGCCGATCTGTTCACCCAGGACGGCTGTTTCCAATGCACTGATAGGGTACACCATACCAGGGACTACCACCAATTTGGTCAAACATTCTTTGAACATGGGCACGGCTCAACACAACCCAAACATCTTACGGACCAGAACAACATTCTGAATGACAGTACGAACACCACTCCCACCAAGAGAATGGCCGACCGCCAACACCATACAATTGCTGTTCCAATTAAACTTTCGACCAACTTCGACTCTCTGTTCTCACCCTTTCCACCCAAGCCGATGACCACCGCTGGGAAGAGAGGACCAACTTCATTCTTCCCCATGCTCGGACGATGCCGAATCCAGCAGCCACCGAAGAAAAGAGCCGACACCATTCCATCACCAGTGAAGAGGCTTAACCGGGATCTCTCCAAGAAGGACAAGGTCTATCAAGTCTGGCAGTATGCAGAGGAAGGTGAATCTCTGTTTGACCCGGGAGAGGCACTCATGTACCTATCATCCAACCTCCATCTGAACAAGTCGAAGTCCCATCAAGACGGTTGTTGGTACGAAGAGTTGCCATCCTACAGGGCCAAACTAGAACAGAGGCAGAATGCAGCGGCAACCAAAGCAGCAGCACCGGCAAAATCAGCTGCAACAGCGCTATTAGACGAGGCAGACCAGCAAGAAGAAGAAGACTTAGCCGGCAAGAAGGGGTCTATGAAAAATTGGCTTCTTCAGCATTCCAAGAAGACATCAATTAAGGTAAAGCCAACACCACCGAAGAAGAAAGAACCACCGGCAGAAAAGCCACTACCAAAAGGGACAAAAAGCCGCTTAGACACCACCTGGAAGACCCTCAGACCGATGCTTAACGCCCATTACCGGGAGAACCCCAAGCTCTTAAAGGTCCCAGTGGAGCAGATCGTTCAGCGTCTTAACAAGTGCTTTATTGAGGTGTCCGAAGAATCCAAGAAGGTACCTGAAACCTTTAAGCCCAAAGCCCCCAAACCAAAGGGCAATAAGAAAGGCAGTAGGAAGAGCACAACAGGCGGATCCACCGGAGAAGAGTAAAAGCATCGAAAAAGAAGAAATTGTGAGTGCAGTATTCGGAAGTGTTAGTTAGAGACCGCAGGTTCCCCTAGAAAAAAGTAGTCTTAAAGGTTAAAAATCCATTAAATGTTTTTATTCGCTCGTTTGGTCACTTCCAAAAGAATCATGCTTGGAGCGATCAAAAATGGATGTTGTGGAGTCGAGTTGGAAGGTGGGGCGCGCTCTGTAAAAGTCATTTTGAAAGTGGCCTTTCTGGAAAGGTATCCGTTTTAGGCTAAAAGAGGCCCTCCGCCACGTCATGGTGGTGAGGCTCCGCCTCACCCGGAAGTCGTATCCATCCTGTGTAAAAATGGCTAGCCTTATTTTAACAGCCAGTACGGTAGCCGGCAACCATTTATTTGCAGCCGGCATCCAGTAGGTGTGACGGGCCCGCCCCATGCTCTTCTCCGTTGCAATTGTTTGGCAGTAATCCTACTGTACAGTTCAGTGTCGTTCCACTGTGCATGTGACATGCGACATGTGACAATGAGCCTTAAGCCAGCAAAAACGGTAGGAGACCTTTCAGGAGGAGTGTTTGGTGCCGTACTACTAGTAACAGAGGCTCAACTGACATCACCGTTTGTTCCGGATTCTGGATCGAACAGATCCTCTATCAAGATGATGTTATCACTTCTTTATTTACAGTGGCTACTCCTGCTACTACCGGTACTAATAGTCCACCATGACAGGCTCCTCTTGCTTCGACCCATAGGCTGTCAACAGCGGTCGCGAGGTTCCTCCATTCGATGACTTCTTTCTTCTTCCGTTCGACGCATCTTCCACTTTGGGACACTCACCTCGTTTTCTCTCGAGGCCGACATGACACTCTGATATGCTACAATACCGGTATCTACAACGGGAGAGCTCCTACTGTAACGCTGGAGTCAGTTTTGCTTGGAAGCAGCCTCCGACAATCAACCACCACTCGTACCTTTGCCGACGGCCGGCCGTTTCCAGTTTGAAATAATAATAAAACGGCAATTCCATGACGAGCTCATTTTGATTTTTGATGTTGACACCTTGCCGTTTTGAAGTTGCCAAAATGAAACGATCGTTTGCTGAAATTGAAACGCCGTTTGCCTCAAGCAAACTTTTTCTCGCACAACCCACAATTTCTTCCAATGCATGACGATACACCTTTTTCAGTGATGTTTTACCGTAGTAGTTCGGAGTTCTTTGAACCTTGAGAAGCCGGCGGGGTCAGTTCTCCGGGGCTGTCCTCATTGGTATCGCTGAACGTTGGTCCGCTGGGAAAGGTGTCTCTTGCGGTGGTTCAGTGAGATGGAGCGTACTCGTCAAGGTAACGGTCGTTCTTCTGTCATTGTGGCGTTGCTTGTTTGCTTGTTTGCTTGTTCACGGTCTCGACCGATCGTTGCAGCCTCATCTCTTTAGTTCCAACGTAGGTCTGATCCATGTTGACAATGGTGGTTCGTCCTCGTGCAAGGCAACGGTCGGTTCATCAACAACAAACAGGTACGGTCCGCTAGCGAACGGCATGCATTGCATGACATTAGTAGTTCTTTGCTCGAGAGAGCCAACATAAACGTCGTTGGAAGTGGGGGGTGGCAGACACTCTAGAAGACTGTTGTTCCCCACTTCGCTGAACCAAAGTGGCATGCATGCATGCAATACGTCTTGCTTTTTATTTTGTTCTCAGCTCAAGTCTAACCTCTTTCTTGTTTCTTCTGCTTTTTCATTTAGGCAGCACAAGTCGATCACCCCTTTCTTCGTCCAAGTCGGCAAGCCCAAGTCTTCAATTCAAGTCCAGTCGCCCGTCCCTTTGGCGTACGTAGAACCAATCAACCCTGCTACGAGCGACGAGTCCAAGCACAACTTCTTCTTCAAATATTGCACGACGATGACACCTCTTTCCGGTGCTGCTTGCAGCCGCTCCTAGTGGGACTCGTGGAGTTGACTTGCCGGTAGTACCTCCCGTCGATTCGCTTGCAAAGGTGTCATCTTGCGGTGGTTCCAGCGGGTTGGTTCGTCCTCTTGCAAGATTAAGGTTCCTCTGAACCCAGCCAGCATCATCTTCGGTGCCCTTCAGAGCTTCCTTTTCGGAGTCGGATCCGTCTCCAGAGCTTTAGGCGCCGAGTCATGGTTCACTCAATATCCTAAGGTCCAGCTCCCACCTAACTCCCCTACTGCCGACCCTGACCCTTTTGTTCCTTGGGCTGGTTCGTCACCAAAATGCATCGCCGGACTCTCGACGTTGGCCTTTTACTTTTCACAATCTACCCAGACCTTTGAAGTGGTTGCTTGTCGATGCATTTCCCTTGCTCTACCTACCAATATTCAAGATGATGTTACCTCCTCACCTGTTCCTTCTTTCCACACCGCGAACCTGCCAACAACTCCACACGTTCTCTTAGCTACTCAAACACAACTACCCACACATCTAGCATCTGGTCTAGAAAAGGATGGATTCGTCCAAGCAGCGCAAGGTAGACCAATAATTACGTTTCACACCCGCACAAAGCCGACGTCGTTCTTGTCGATCCATCCTGTTTGTGAACCCAGAAAGTGAGGTACTTGTCGACACGTGTCCTGAGTGCGTGCCGCCCTCGAAGCAGTCAGACGGGGACCGCTGCAGTATGATAGCACCAGTTCGATCGATTGAGCAATACATTGCTTCTGTGTTGCTGAGGCTATCTATTTAAAAGGCTGCGGAGGACGGAATAGAAAGAAAGTTGGTTTAAGGGTATTTGCCAGCGGCAACACGGGCAGCTCGTCTTAGTGCTTTCTCAACAGCTAGTTGGGACATGAGTTGAGCAAAGAACTGAATGGTTTCTGGCTCATTACACCCCAGACGGCGTTGCAAGTTTTGTTGGTCCAATACGGATTGGATCCGTCGATTCGCCATCATTTTGGTCTGTTGTTTAGTGGCATTGGAGCAGCAGTACTGTTCCAGGCCTAACGAGCTGAATTCTTCGTGGTCCATGTTCTGGCGGTTGCCAGTCTGACAGAGATGAGCCAAGTATAGAACATCGCGTTTCATGTTGAGCTTGAAGTTTGTGTAATCGTGACCGCTGTACCAAGTTTCAGAAGAAGAAGAGTTCCAGACGGTCACATGAGCTGGTTCAAGGGTGAATCGGACAACTTTCTTTGGCTTTTGCTGTTGGGTGAGTTCAGCACCGGTAGCCGTGGTTCGAGAGGGGTCAAACCGAACACGACATCGCTTCCGGCTGATCATGTTGACCTCTTGGTCACTACTGTTTGTCATTGAGGTGGGGCCCATTGATAGTATGCCTTTGATTGTGGTGCCATGCTCCCCGAAAGTTGTTTTATCGCGTGGTGGATGTGGTTTCGAGATGCGAATGGTAACCTTGGCTTCCGTGCCGGTAGATAATCTACCTCCAAACCCCCGTTTACTGCTACAGGAGGCGAAATGTAATGGTACATCGTACCGTCTGCTCACCGCGCAACCACTGGATTGTTTCAGGAGCTGTTCTAAGGATGGGGTAAATTTAGCGAAATCGCCAAAGGTGCCCCCGGTGCCACCACCACCTCGAAAGGGTGCCTTCGGTCTTCAAGTGTTCGTGAAGGTCTCTGTCTGCTGCTGACCTAGCAGGTTAGATATTAGAGACCGGATCGCTAGCAGCCATGAATTGAATGATTAGGACCAGTGCTTTCTAAAACTGCCATCAACACCACCAAGGGATCGATGGAAAGAGGCGCGACGGGATCTTGGTCAATTGTGAACAAGCTAGCTTTCTATGCATGCCATCCCTGCAGTTGTTATCCATGTAGGCACCCGCTAAGGCTAGCTGCTCCTTTGCTGGAATGTTAAGCAATAGCAGGCATATCACTTGGACTTCTTCCCCACAATTTAGTTCCGTACAAAGAGGCAAGTTCTTAGCTCCCTACACTCACGCAACGTACTGTAGACATACCAATGCACTGCACCCATCGTAACCAGTACACTGCACCCAACCAAAGGAAACGTTTCCAATGAAGGAGGAAACTGTGATTGATTCTCTTACAGGAATCTGTGATACATATAATGAGGTCTTGATCCGTGCTAATCTTGTTGATTCGATTCATTTCTTCGCTGCAGGAAGCTTGCTATAATGACCATTGCCAGTTGGCTGTCTCCACGACGGCTCCGTGCAAGTGAGTTAGCGTATGGTCTACTACTAGCAGGCAAACTAGCCATTCGAGTTGGACAACTGCTGCAATACGTGTTCCGTGGACACTACACTGGAATATCCCAAATGCGCTCGTATCCATGCCAATCCTTGGGCATGTCCTTGACTGCCCGTAATACTTGCCACACCCTGTTCTACGACAAAGGTGTGAAACTTGCCTCTGGCAAAGGAATCCATGGCAGTACTGTGTTGAAAATGCAGTAGTCCGTATTGATCCCTACAATGTAGACATGGGTAATGTTGGCGTGCATGGTTCAATACTGTAGGTCCATCAAGGGACTGTCGACAAAACTGGAATAGTGTTTCTTGGGAACAAATTGCCAGCCTTTGCCAGTAAGTTGAGAAAGGAGCGCCGCCCCCTGAGATCCCGGCACTCCCACGGTGTCGCCCCATTCAGGATAGACGCGTGAGAGTGTGGATTCATGAGGACTTGTCAGCCATAATCGAGAATCCAATCGGAGCGCCCATTGGGGGCACGATGCCAGCTGTTGGATGGCAGCCACAATCAGCGTTTGGTTTGAGATGACGACAAGGACGCCACTTGTTCCTGGCTCATGTCCACCACCAAGAGGGCGGCTTTCATTCTAATGGTGTATGTGCTGAAGATAGGAAAGGGACAATACAACGATACTATAGCTAGCTAGAGTAAGATCCGGGAGAGCCTCGTCGCAAAGCTGGATGACAAGAGTTTAGGAGATCTGTATCTTTGGAAGCAGATGATAGGGTTGGAGGCAACACAAGAAGCACGAATGACCCTTACGCGGACCATGGATGTTCCGGTGGACACAACCACAACGCAGCCAACACACTTCTAAGATACCCCCCTCTTCCATGGCATTGATTGGGTTGGGTTTTGTCATTAAAAGTTTCTAGTAGAGTAGTACCATGACGGCATCTTCTCCCTTTTCTACCGGTATGAGTGGTAGTGGCAGCAGCAGTTTAACGAGACGAGAAAAGCTGTTGCTGTTGCTGATTCCCACGCTGTTTGTGCTGGGATCCAACTTGAAGTCCTTTATCAGTGTGAATCAATCCAATACCAACATTATTGTGGAACATGTCGATGTCTACACAGATACTGCTACTACTATAGATAGAGACGAGCCGAACCCAACTCTGTATCCTCCTCCTTCCAAAGAATATGAAGAGCAAGACATTGTGGTGGCCATGGACAGTGGCGTCATTGCCAAAGAGGAACACAATCTACACAAAGAAGAAACTCAAGAAGAACGGAGAGAAGTGCAACTGGCATTAAAAGCACAAGAGCAGCAAGATGAGAAAGATAATCAAGATCAAGAAGAAGACAAAGATACCGAACAAGATAATGCTCAGGAAGATAATGAAGAAAATGCTACCCCTGACAATGTCAATGCCAATACAAAGACGAACAATCAAAACGATGATGATCATGTTACTCCTGATGAAACCATACAAATACAAACGAAAGAATATCAGCCAGATTCAGATTCAAAAACTCTACATGTAGAACAACCAGCAGAAAAAGCAGAAGGAGAAGGTCAAGACACCCAGCTGGAATCTTCCAAAACTGACACTACCACCATTATTCCAATCCACAACAAGAATACTACCGATGCCGAGATTGCCTTTTATCAAAACTACGTGTCCGTCATTGGACGACAAGACTTTAGTAATATGATGGTCTGGAATACCCGCGATCGAACGCATCCTCTTGGCCGATTTTGGGGATTCTGGGAACGTCTCTCGTATTTCAAATTCCCCAAAGAAAAGGATCCCGATATTCCCGCTCGACGAACCATGCGTCATGCCATTGTCCGGGTCGATACTGGCATTTGTCGTGCCGCTCGCTATTTTGCATCTTATCGCAGTAAACGGGCACCAGGTGATACATGGCCCCATGTCCTCTTGGTCGCCATGCACGAAGATTACGGAGCCTTTTCCTCGGCCATTCCGGGACGGACCGGGGATACCAAAAACTTGCATGAGGAATGGAAGAAACAAAAATGCAATGAACGCATGATTCTGGAATATATCAATCATCCCGAGACCTTGGCCATTTTCACGTGTCAATATCAGATTTGGAATCATGCCAAAATTCATTCCGTGCCATTGGGCATGCGCTACGGCACACAAGCACGACAAATTCTCAATCGTGTTCGGGAGAAACGACAGAAACTACAAAAGAACAAGTACAAGGGACGCACCCAACTGCTCATGATGAATTCCAAAAAACGCAAAATGCGTGCCGCCGTCATGGATGCCGTACTCGAGAAATTCAATGCTTCTGGTATTCCACTCAAGAATACGTACACCACCCGCGGAGGTCTCACTGGCTATTTGGACGAAATGCAAGCCGCCAAATTCATCATGTCACCGTCCGGGACGGGCATTGATTGTTATCGGCATTGGGAAGCCTTGTTGAGTGGATGCATTCCCGTCATTGAAACGTGGAATCGAACCCATACGGATGGATATTTCAAGAGTTTTGATCATTTGCCCGTGGCATTGATTGATTCCTATCACGACCTGACACCGGAATGGTTGGACGTACAATACACCAAACTCATTCAGCGAACTGATTACGATTGGACCAAGTTGACGGCATCATGGTGGATCGAACTGATTCAGTCCTATCTGCCAGCCGAATATAAACAACAACCACCAAAACAACAACAGCTACCATCCTCCTCAGCGATCAACAAGAAGGAAAGGAAACGACAAAGGAGGGCATAGTTGAACTCGACTCGACTCGCACCATCGAGATATGTGCGTGCTTCCGCGCTACAATACGTGAACAGCGTGCTCGTGGACCGTCGATCTTGCCACGATGACTGCACTGTACACAAAAGATGACAACAACGACAACAACTCAACTTCGGAAAGACCACGACCACCGCCCCGGCGTGAAAAAAAGTTGCGCATCTGCCCTAGCATTAGTCTACTCGAATCGGACAGTGCTTCAAGTGCAACGGTCTGCCTGGAATCTTATAGGTAGCCTGTGCAGAGCAGAGGCTAACGCAGTGGCAGCTCGCATAACTCGCTACTAGTTTGAGTTTTACAGTAACCATTGCTTAGCTCGAAGCTATTTGGGCCAGTTTCTTCTTCCTCAGACGTTATACTCATTTCTTTCGAACTAGCGTTCGTCATTTCCGTGATGGGAATCATTTTCAGAAGCGTCTTCAGCGCTCAAGTACACCCCAGGGAATGGAAGTTGCAGGCGTGAGGCAGCACGGTTGATGTCCCTAGGACTGATAGCCGCAGTTCCTTCGTATTTGAATGCTGTATCTAGCAACCATTCGGTGAGGCCAAAGAGACGATCACAAATCTTGGCCGCCACCGAATCAGGATCCTCTATTTCAAAACTAAATCCTGCCGCGCGCATCAAATGGATGACAAGGCGCCGCTCCGTCCCCTTGTCAGTGTCCCTATCCGAAGCATGCGTCGGGTCTTCATAAAGCCAGTAATGCAGGAATTGTTCAAATGGCAGCCCAACACGAAAAGCCTTATCAAGGTCTGAGGCTCGAAAGGGTTCAGGTGCCTCCAAGTTTTCGGATTGAAGAAGCATGATCATGATCGCAGCTCTCAGTAGTTGAATCATGTTGTATTCCACAACACGAGCGACGGCGATCAGCGTGTCGCGTCGTGTGCACGTTAGTCCTTCCTTGCATACAATCTTGGCTACCAAGGCACCCCAGGTTTCTAGACCAAAGACTTTCAGGATGTAGGACTTCTCACCATCAAATTCGATGTATCCAAAGTTGTTTGCAACGTTGTTTGTCTCAAAATGATGCCCTTCCTTGTGCTGCCTGACACTTGTAAGGATGTGTGCTGAGAAGGCTTGGCTACGATTCGTCTGCTGATACGCGTCCCAATCGTCCCAATCGTCATCCCAATCGTCGCAATCGTCGATAGGGCATAGTTTCCACACCGCGTCGTCCTTCAGAAAGTTCCGGAGACGGCGACAGGAGGCAGCGCTGCGGCAGAAGTCAGGGACATTGCCAATAAAGGCAAAGATATTGGTCAAGGTTTTGTCGTTGACACTGTCGAGGGACATGGTTGTGTTGTACATATTATGATACCTGGTACCTGCAATTGAGAAGATACCTTCAAATGATTTGAGGTTTTCAAGGGAATGCCTACGGCGCAGTGTAATGCCAGAGCCGCCCCCCACTACCAGTACCGATGCCTACCCCCCTATAAACCCCCCACCAGTCCTCAAGTGATGTGGCTCTGTTCTTTGAAGGCTTGTTCGAATGAGTTGCTACTGCTATTATTGATGTACGTCTCACTGATTTGGACTGTGCCTCCTACCGGAACAAAGATCCGCTCCAGGTTATGGGCAATCAGGAAAGCACGAAGTACACGCGAGTGATTCAATGCCAGGGAGCCCCTTCCATCGCAAGGAAGGAGGCAAGGGCTAGGAGGTGAGTTCCTCTCCGGCTCCTCAACGCTATCGATTCCATGACTTTGATACGTTCATGAAGCAGATGGCTGTGTCGTTTGAATTGCAGTGCCGTACGTATGCGTACCGGAAACTCGCCCGGAACGTAGCAGTGCTTTGGGACTATCCAAAGCCCCACGAATGCATGCACAAGATACCGTAGACTGAGGAAAGGTCTAGCTATAGTTATGATACAGTATAAAACTCTATAGTATAGTAGAGAGAGGCATACAGAATCCCGTTTGTGGTTGTGGATTGCCGGCACGGAGCGAGTTAGACAATCGCCTTGTAGGCTCCTGTCTCATCGACCGCTGCTTCTAGATTGCTGCCGCTACGACTACTGGCTCCCAACCCTCGCTGCCCCAAAGTTTCTGGCATGAGTCCTCCAAAGAGCAATATTGGCACTACGGAGAGCCACATGGAACAGGTCAAACTGGTGACATGCCCAAACTTTTCGACCAAGAGTTGACCAATCAAGTTGGACATGGTTGCCCCCAAACCAAAGGAAGACGCCGTGAGACCCACTGCGTGAAAATGAGGAAGGAAAGAGCAAAATGGAATACCGTGTGAGAAAGATTATATCAGACTTGCATAGATGCCCGACACAGCCAGTTCAGAAAGAGACAAGCATCAATCCAATTCACACAATACATAGATTACTCACTCAATACATTGAATCTTCCCGTCCCAAATGTAATATCCGCCACGAGAAAGGGATGAATGAGTCCAAAGAGTCCTCCTCCAATACCATCCAATACTTGTGTCGAGAGCAAAAAGGCATCGCCGGCATCCTTCCACCAAATAATGAGCGCGCATCGAAAGGGCAACGTGAGTAGACCCGCCAGAAAGAGTGGTTTGCGTCCCGTTCCCCGCACTGTGAGACGATCTCCCGCCCACGTGGTAATGGCCATGGTGAGTTGCGCCAATACAATGGCTCCCGCCGTGAGTGGAATGGCCGATTGTCGTACGCCACCGTCGTCGTCGCCACTCATGAGTTCCCCCAAGACGAGCAGGACATTGGCATTGGCGAAACTATAATACACGTGCACAATAAAAAGATGATGAATCATCCAGAAAAGGGGTGAGGATGGCAACAAGTGGATTGTGTGTATTGACTGACTAGCCATGCTTGGTGGTACTCACTGAAAGAAGAATCCAGTCAAGCAAACAACCAATGTCTTTTTGTCGAAAAAGACGTCCCAGTAAGAGGCTGCCTCGGGTGGTGTGTTTTTGGTGGTGGTAGAGTCCACGGCTTGCTGGTTGTTTTGGTGAATGCGTTCCATGTGTCCCTGTTCATCCATGGCGACTGTGCCTGCGAAACCGCGTCCCATGAGTTGATCTCCTTGCGGCAAGAACTGCGTAAAGAATACAGCCAGCAGGGCACTGGCTCCAATGACAAGAAAACAGAATTGAATGTCGGGATAGAGCGAATAGGCGACAATACCAGCCAGTACCGCCGCAATGGACGTTCCGACGTGTCCCCATAGAATATTGGAGGCCATGACGGCATCAAAATGATCCGGTCCAAAGGTGGCCAACGTCAGAGCAGCCAAACAGGGCGCAATAAAGGACGATGCCACACCCTCCACAATTTTGGTGGCGTAAATCAAGACATGATCCGTGTTGCCCTCGTGGACAAAGAGAATGGCCGATGCCGAAAATGCCGTCATGAGTGCGGCGGTCCCTAGAAAGAGACGTCGATCGACGGGCGTCACATCCACCAAGTTGCCAGCAAAGGGCTGCACTATCAATGCCGTCAGGCCCATGAGACTCAACGCTACTCCAACCGAGCCTTCGTTCCAACCCAAACCCACCAAGTAAATGCCTTGGAAAATATTCAACCCATCGCCCACGGATCCAACCGAAAAGGACACCAACAGAAATGCCAAGCGACCACCAATCCAAGAAAAATGATCACTACTCATCTTGACTGACGAGAGTTGGAGAGAGAATAAAGGAAGATGACGATTGATGTCGGAGGAGCTACTAGCTAGTGGTTGCACTCGTCGATTGTCGCAGTCCTTCTGGAGTTATTAGTTAGTTTGTTGATCGGTTGCTTATTTAATTGTGACAAGTGACAAGACCAACCCTGTTTTTTCTATCTTTTGCTGCTCGATCGTCCTTGGATTTTGTGACAGCTTCCAAACAGTTGCTCTGTAAAGCTTGAAATGCGAGAAATTCGGCTTACGAATGGCGCGAAGATAACGGAGGAGGTGCCGGCTCCCAAAAGATTCGTTGCATCCGATCGGGACTCGACTCAACAACAGCGAAAGTGGAAAAGCAACGCGGCGATCTCGACGGAGCCCAGCGACGGTACGGATACCGGTAGCCAGTCTGGCAAGGATACGAGGAACATTGCATGTCCCACAGCTGGGTAACTACCGTATCATCCTATCAAATCAAGGTAGAAAGTCTCGCGTCAAGTGAATCTCGGTCCACCGTAATCGCAAGGGTTGTCCATACGGTAGCTGGGTGCAGACTGCATGCATGGCTGGCTGATCCTACACTGGCAACGCAAAAGTCTATCTTGTGGTCGGGTTCGAACCTGCAACCTCCTTCATACAATGAATGAATCCAATCGTTCCTGACCAACCAATCTAAAATTTAGAAAAAGTAAGGACGGACGAATGGAGCAAACCCCTTTCTTTGGTCTCCGCCACGCACAGCAAATAAATGATACCGATACCACATCAAGAATAACTAAAAGATTTGATGAGCCACAACGCGGGTTCGAACCACGGACCTCTTCATTACTAATGAAGTGCTCTAACCAACTGAGCTATTGCGGCCTTCAGTCGTGCTTCCACACTACTTCTTGCTGGGAAAAGGTTAGGGAATTGCTGCTATGATCCCAATGACTTGTTCTGTGGAAACTGGAGTCAGTCGTGCTTCCACACTAGTTCTTGCTGATGGAAGGTCATGGATTTGCTGCTATGATCCCAATGACTTGTTGCTATCATCCTCATTATTGCAAGCTGGGTAATGATTGGAGACGTGCTTCCACACTACTTCTTGCTGGGAAAAGGTCAGGAAATTGCTGCTATCATCTGTAATACTTGCTGAGCAATCAGTCGTGCTTCCACACTACTTCCTACTGCTGGTTGGGCAGGGAATTGCCAATATCAACCCAATGACTTGTTGTTTGTTTTCTGATCAGTTGGCTTCCACACTGCTTCTTGCTGGCAGAGATCGTGAAAGTTGCCACTTTCCACACTACTTCTTGCTGATGGAAGGTCATGGATTTGCTGCTATGATCCCAATAACTAGTTGTTTGTTTTCTGATCAGTCGTGCTTCAACACTACTTCTTGCTGATGGAAGGTCATGGATTTGCCATTATGTTCCCATTCTTAGACAAGGTGCTGCCAACTCAAGACAAGATGTTCTGTCTTGTGATACTGCCATGAACCTCAGTCGTGCTTCCACACTACTTCTTGCTAGTGAAGTGGCAGGGAATTGCTCCTATGATCTAAATTACTTGTTCTGTGGAAACTTGAGCAATGACGTGCTTCAACACTACTTCTTGCTGGGAAAAGGTCAGGGAATTACTTCTATGACCTGCAATACTCAGTCGTGCTTCCACACTACTTCTTGCTGGGAAAAGGTCAGGGAATTGCGGCTATGATCCCAATGATTTGTTCTGTGGAAACTGGAGTCAGTCGTGCTTCCACACTAGTTCTTCCTGGTGGTTGGGCAGGGAATTGCTTCTATAAACACACCTTTGCATGTGTTGTTTCAGTCGTGCTTCCACACTACTTCTTGCTGGTGATTGGGCCGGGAATTGCCATTATCAACCCAATGACTTGTTGTTTGTTTTCTGATCAGTCGTGCTTCCACACTACTTCTTGCTGGCAGAGATTGTGAAAGTTGCCACTATCATCCCTATGACTTGTTGTTTGTTTCTGAGCTTCAGAAACAGAACTTGAGTCGTGCTTCCACACTTCTGCTTGCTGATGGTTGGGTTGGGAGTTGCTGCTATGATCGAATTACTTGTTGATTGTTTTCTGAGTTTCAGAAACACAAGTTTTGAGGAGTCGTGCTTCCACACTACTTCAATATAATCTCCAATACTTGTTGTTTGTTTTCTGAGCTTCAGCCGGGGACAAACTTTACTCCGGCAATCCAGGTGACGTCGGCAGATGGTATCATCACACCAATCAAGCCAGTTGCCAACTCCGAAGACCACAAGTCACTAGGATGCTTCAAGGGACCATCCGGATTTCTCATTGCCCAGAAAGTGGCCCTTATCAAGAAATGCGACCACTACACAAGGGTCCTGAAGGGGTCCCCACCCAACAGACCGGAGGCTAACATGATTTATCACAGCATTTTTCTGTCCAGCGTGGGCTATTGTCTGGAAACTAGGTACTTCAGGGATGCAGACCTTGATGCCATTGAGTCGACTCCCCGACAAGCCGCTTTCCAGAAATGGGATACCCAGCCAACACTGCCGAGGTCATCTGCTACGGCTCTTGAAAGCTTGGGGGAATTGAAATGTTCCGCCATGCAGACAAGCAGGGAATTGGGGTCATGATCCGCCTTGCAGGCAAGCAGGGAATTGGGGTCATGGTAAAACATTTGCAAAGGTGGAGATGGTAAGCTCAGATTGACCATAGTATTCAGCAGCCACATTCAGCAATTTTTGAAATACTGGCAAACTGGCTGCTGCAGTGATATTAGTGAATTGGGGTCATTCAGCAATTTTTGAAATACTGGCGAACTCGCTGCACTGATATTGAGATGATCCAAAGTATGACTGTTGGAAGTTCATGATTCCATTCCCTTATTCTGTATATTATTATTATTATGTGCGGGGTCATCAGCAGCAGAACTACTCACTCTCTTCAATAAACTCAACTAGAAAGCTGCTTGTTTTAGCAGTACGTTGTCTTTGTGTTGTTCGCCCAACAATGACCACCACTGCCCACATTGCGGCTGTGATCATGAAACAGAGACACATGTCTACCGATGCCCCCATGTTGATGTTGATGTTTGGAGAGGTCAAATGCAGCGAGCTATCAGTACCAAGCTATGAAAGGATGCCACTGATCCATTCCTCTTGGAGATTGTGCTCGATGGCCAACAGTATCACTTTGAGAACAGGTTCCTCCATCCATGACACTACCCGGAACGGTACCGACCTGCCTGGTGGATGCCCAGAACCTCATAGGCCGGAACAACTTCCTGCAAGGACAATTGGCCACATTCTGGGCCAAGCACCAAGACTCTTGCCTGCGCAGGGTCTCTCCATAGGAGACCATGAGGACTGGACAATTGTGGGTCATCAACTTGGCCTCGACTCTGATCCAACAATGGTGGAACCTTTGGGAAGATCGCAATGCCGCCAGGCATGGCAGAGATAAGGAACAGTAATGGCAACGGAAGCAGGAACAGCTTCAATGGGAAGTTGAGCTCCTCTACGAGAAAGCAGACCTCCTACCAGAACATCTGCTGGATGTCATCTTCAAGCAACCACTAGAAGAACAAATGGCCAAGGGGCCAGGCTATAGCTATCAAGGCATGGTTAGCCAACTGGCTGCAAGTCGTTGACAAGGCTCTTCGCGAAGAGCACGTAAGAGAGCAACAATCACAAACACGAGGGTAACTATGCGCGGCCGAGGGATTATCATAGCAGCCAATAGACGGCAATTTAGCCGTAGTAGTTAAATATATAGTCGTACAGCACTCACCGGAGTTTACTGCAATACACGGCGCTTAGCCTTATTCGCGACTCGATCCTAGATAGGGTTTGAGTTCGACTCATGACGTAGTCCTTCGCGAATAGTCATTGAGACAGGGTTCTCATGACTGCTAGTCATACTAGGTTGTCGATGGAACATCGTTCTAGATATTTAGCCGGCGTGGAAAGCTTCCACGCTACTAGACAGCTACTAGCTGAAGTTTCCACGTGTTCTGGAAATGGACCGTGGAGTACATAGAGTTATTACCATAACCTACGATATCACACTTCGAGGCCTCCCGTGGGAGACCAACTTCAATGAGCTTCACAACGATCTCTCTCATGGATTAGTTTTCGTAGCTTTCTAATCTCTCTCATAACTTTCGTTCTCTCAAACTCAAAACACTCGAAAGATCTTTACACTAGCTTTTAGCGTAGTGCATTTTGTTAACAAACACAATAGCTTTCAGCTACCCTCAACCTATTCCTTCACCATGAAGATTGCTCAAGGAAAGCATGCGTTTAGCAACTTCGAGAAACAGTTGCGTGACAAACCCATTCTTCCTCTCGTCGACAATGACGAAGACAACGAGGTCGACGACACTCGTGCAACCACCTACAAACTTTGCACCATTCCTGCAGACGCAAATAGGGCCAAGTACACTTTCAAGGTAGCCATCATCAATGGCTCCAACACTCCACGTGAGACCATCAAGTGGGCCACGAATATGGAGAAGGTCTTCGTTGGACTCAACCTTGCTGGTGCCGACGACAAACATCGTCTTCTCAAGGAGATGACTTCCAGCTCTGCAAAGAGGGCCTACGAAGTTGGGTGTGCAGGCAGTCGTGCCGTGCGTCATAACGCCTTTCGACAAATTGCTGTGAATGCAATTGCTCCACGCGACATGACTTCTGGAGAAACCGAAGTCCAATTCCAGGCTCGTGTCCAAGCTGCATGGGACGGTGCAGCAGAACCTGCTCTAAGCGATGCTGACATCACCTTTGGAATCAACGCGGATCGAACAAGCCTGTCCTTACAAGGCTCTCGAAAAACAGAAACGCTTCATGCGTCGTAAGATGCGCAAGCCTAGCGAGATGACAACTCGTGCCTACATTAACAACCTCTCTCGGATGAACACCGATAAACTTCCACATTTGCCACCTTTCGGTGCCAATCAACAGTTGAACCGGGACGATGACATCATCTGTCATGGCATTCCTCGTTCCTACTTTTCCACGGGAAGCCGAACACCGAAGCGCTTCCCCTCTGGATCTGTCACTACAAGAACAACAACAACACTAATAGCAACAAACACAACCAATCGGTCATACCTATACCATTACACTACCTATTAGCACCATTAGAAGCATTGAAACGAAGCGAAAGGACCTCAGGAAGCCTATTTTCTGTTATCTTGTTGAAGAGTACTGTTTTACTATAGGATTCAACTCAACGTCATCACGGAAAACATACACCCTTTTTTCCTCTCTTTACAACCTCTTCAAGCCGAAACGGATCGATACCTCCTATCTCCTATCAAGCGCACCTCCCCTATCAAGCGACTATCAACGCGGCGTTCTCCGGTCCAGATTAGAAAGCCATCCCAATTGAAATCCTACGAGATTGGGCGGGTTTTCTATTCTCGACCGCCGACGGCCAAGTTGGAAGAATTTGAACACAAGAAGAAGTCTCCGGCCTTCCACAGCACAGTACAGAAAACAACTCCCATACGTGTCATTGTTGCTTTCTTTCTGAACTAAGCTCCTGACGGCCGAAGAAATCCCATTGTCGGCCGATCCTCTTTTCCGAACGATCGCTCCTCCTCTTCCACCTAAACCAACAGCTCGGTTAACCTTACCCCTAAGGCAACTGACTCATCCGAATCGCGAATCCGAATCGCGAATCGAATCGAATATCGAATCGAATCCAAGACTCGCTACTCGTGAATCGATCTTCCCGCGACCGTACCTCTTCCACGTACCTCTCCTCCGTCGAGCCTACTATCATCAAGAAGGACTTCACGAGATACCTGCAGTGACCACCAGAAGAGAATTACACCTGTATTCTTACTTTCTCACGGCCACTAGTGGTTTCTCCCGACGTCCTTGTTGGAACTGATCCTACTGATCCAACCAGTCCTATCCCTATACAGACTGAGTGACTGATCGACACCTGCTACTGTTACCACCCCTCCATTGATATCTAACTCCTCTCCAAGAGGAACAACAAACAACAACAGAGTTCCTGTAGGACTTGAGTTCTTGTATCTCCAGGCTTGGCTGCATTTAATAGTTTCCACAGCCCCTCCCTGAGATACCCAGCTCCTCTCCAAAGGATCTCACCCCACAAGAACCAACTACAAAAGTTGCCCTCTGGTTATAACAGATTGTCAACACTTCATTGAAACAACCACCTCTCTGCCCCTATCTGCCTCTCCTACTGAGCTCAGGAACTCCAAAGGATTGAGCCCCAGACAGAACTGCAGCGTGGTGTGGCATAGATATTAATACATAACTGACTCTATCTTCTCTCATTGATTGTTGAGTGACTCTCCAGTGATTTCCACAGTTCCACCTGAACGAGTACCCTCTCCACATTTTGGCTTGACTCTCTGTTTCATTGCATCCCTACAAAAGATGAGTACCAGCCTTGAGACAACACAGTGTCTCCAGTAACACAGCCCCATCAACCAACAACACCCTGATCCCCACCCGCGCTACTGGCTATAGCGTGACTTCTCCAGTTTCCCTGAAAGAATTCCTAACAGCCTTTGTCTGATATCTTCTCCGCAGATAGTGTTATCTGAGTACACTTGACCAGTCGTTTGCATCTGCGCTCAACCCAACCCAACTTCAACTTGTAGTGACATTGATATAACCTGAGTTTACCCAGGGTTCCTCCAGGTGCATTGCCTTGAACACCCCTTCTACCATCAATCATTCGTCCACCTCACAAGCAACCTCCATTGCTTGCGTTGAACCAACGACACTACAGTCAATACTCAGGATACACAACTCTCCCACCACCACTACACCCACACATGACTTCCCCATGTCTACCCACTACTTCACTCAAACCCAAGGGTCCTCCCAGACATTCCCCACTCCCACATTCACCCAACCAACCACATCCACCATCCTCCGCAGACTACACAACACCACTCCCCAGATGATCAGCCAACAGCTCCTAGAGCATGCAGCCATCTTGAGGATCACACCTTCCGAATCACACCCTTCCCTATCAGGGAGGATGCTTTGTTCTCACCTTGAACGAGGCACGCCTCTATCCTCAACACACCATCAACCATGTACATCCAACTCCTACACAAACCTCCAACACCAACAGGATCTCCCCTCTGCCCCTGGCACCAGCCCCATTCCAGTGCCCCCTTATCCTCCTTCTATTGACTCAACAACCTCCCTGCCCCACAACACTCCAGCAGCCACTTGTGCCATGTCTCCCTCCTGGAACCACGTAACTGCGCATGTGGTCATTTCCCATACTATCTTGCTTGCTTGTGGCCTCTATTCTAACATATTTTTGTGCATTGGATGGTTTACACCCTGCCTGCGTCCAGCTGAGGAGTACATCTCCACCTCCTACGGGCTCTGCTGGCATCCTTGCCTTGATGCCAAGGCCTTGCCACAGCTTGGGACCTGATCACTCAGCACAACACATACTCGGACGAGTTCACTCTATATGGTTTCTGGCAATCTAACTCCGTCCTCACGGTCCCTATGGTGATATGGTTTCAATTCCACAAAATCCTGTGTAAGTCCCTGTAACCCAGGTTTTTGCGCTGCAGGTTCCTTATCAATGTGCTCACCCCCTGCCCAGGTCATCTGTCTACTTGGTGCTGGCTCCCGTTGGGCCAGTGGATGAGGTCATGTTGATTGGGCAAATAAAGTAGATGACGACTCAGCTAGGTGGGGGCTTCCCACCAATTGCCCGCGTCAGAAAAAGCCACTCCGTGGCCCATAGTTTGTTAAGTCATTAACCCGAAGTTCTTTATCTCTTCAGTTCTACCGGGACTATCCGACCCCATCCAAGATACGCCTGCTGCTTTTTGCCGCTGGATTTGCGAGCATTGCCCCAAGCTGTATAAGTCAGTCTATGTCGCAAAGAACCAGCAAGATTCAGTACGCTCACACCTACCCTCAACGGAGGCTGTTCTGACTTTAGAGAGCGACTCCACCTTGGATGGTGTCTGCTCGCACAGCGAACATGAGAACTCACGCTCGCAAAGATCCTTTGAAAAGCGTGAATACAAAGCCAGAGCTACTTCAAGAAAGAACAGCAGAAAAATGACAAGGTCTTGACGCAACACGAACTCGTCCAGACGTAAGCGCCCGCGGAGTGATACACGATCACACTATCTCGGCTGCTGCGCTGACTCTAAAAACTAAGCAAGTGGTCGTCAAGCAAGCACGTCACAAGACAAGCTGAACGCAGTCTGACGACCATCACACCAGAAGAATTTTGTCCTTGGAGTTCATCTCGCAAGTGAGAAAGGAAAATAACGCGCATATTGCAACCCATGTTGCCAGCGCAAGTCGAGTGACTCTGATGACGAGGATTAACCTCCATCTGTCATGAGTGGTCCTCAACATGATGGACAATAAGAAATGCTGCAGTCGACAAGCTCTTGCGACTTCGATTTCAATCTATCCGGATCGGGAGGTAGATATGTCTCCGTCTGAGATTAGGGCCCAAGGACTGAATTGCTTCGACTAACGACATGTTCCGAATTTCTCATACCCAAAGGATGAAGGATATATCTCACTCTAGTAAACAAGAATTGTTTGCAAGCTGGCCATGAGACACTACGGCAAATTAAATGATATGCCTAGAAGCTGACACTAAGAATTTCTCGACGATTTATTCACTTTGTTAACCTCGTCCGTTGGCAAAACCACCTCGTAAACGTCCGCACAGACAAGAGACCTCAACTATCGTCTATGTTAGTAAATTTTAAGAGCGAGAACCAAGAGAACCAAAACCCGTTTACACTCCGTGTTCTTACTTGATACAGGAGCATCTGGAACTTGATTCCAAATTCATTTAATAGTTTAACATGAAAGGATCTTGGGGGCATCCAACAATGTGGACTTACCACTGCATGAGAATTAAACACCCAGCACGATACCAGTGCAAGGTGTGCCTTTATGATTCACTGAAGTTCACAGAGATATGAATTATCGATGGGTTTTACACGTCACCAAGAGGGGCTTATGACATGCAAGCGTCAATACCTCTAATGACCTTGCAAGTAGTCTAGGATTTCTCTAGTTTTCTAGTAACTTTCCCATGTCAGTGGAATGGATGGGGACGGCATATCCTATTCCTATGAAGATAGCGATACCAATGAAGAGAGAACTTCTTCATTCCTTATCCTACAGCTGTCAGCGAACAGTGCAGATAGTCTCAAGAAACTTCTTGATGCAAATTACGAAACAGCTGACTTAATGGCAGATGTGCCAAGTCAAAAATCAGTTAAATAAGGAGGCCAAGGAAGCTGCTTCATGCATTATTGACAAGTACTCGCGACCTATTTTCGGGGAATGGTACTTAGGAATAGTGGGAGATGGAGACGGACTACGAAGTAGAAAACTTCTACCTTTGTACATATAGCCTAATACCCCTATCACCTGCTAGGGCTATCCCTATTCCAACCGCTGCTCTCCATACATACGACTCTTACGATGCGAGGGGTTGAAATACTACTGCGAGGCAGCGCGAGCTTACACATTAGAAGGTAAGAACCCGGTTCCGAAACTCCACAAGTAAGAGCCCGAGCGCAAGCCAACATTTATCATTCCCAGCAGGGATCGATCTGTCACGTGTTTCTATCTCTGACTTCGGGAACCTGATACATTGGGGCATGTTAAAGCCGAAACCTTGTCCGATCTCAAGGATACATGACATGCTACTTAATCTAGACTGATTCAAGTACTCTACTAGTCTCGACTTGAACATGGGATACTATCACATCGAGCTGTCCACTTATACGTGCCCCCGCAATAAAATCTCCTCCTTATCCTTCTTTTTCGTGGAGGGTCCGAGTACCGAGATTGCCCATGGACCTAAATTTGCCATAGCTATAACAATTTTCCCCATAGAGAAGAAAGATGGGACACTCATGCCCACGACTATGGACATCGTCCGTGCCATTAACATGATGATCTTATATAATTACTAGAACTAATCTACGAGAGTTTCAGCAGATCACTTTGTTGGATGAGTTTATGCTATGTGAAGTTCTCCGAAGGCTTAAAGAAGCCGGACTTAAGATCAATTCTAACAAGTCCTTCTTCCGCACAAGCGGAGCAAAACTGCTTGACGTTCATTTAGCCTATTGGATTACTTAGGCAATCGAGATAGGAACATCCAACCCCT
>CAICTM010000778.1:0-49013 GCA_903772945.1 Seminavis robusta
ATGAGTCGAACTCAAACCCTATCTAGGATCGAGTCGCGAATAAGGCTAAGAGCCGTGTATTGCAGTGATACTGTTATTAAGATTCTCCCAGCACCTAGCACAGAGGCAAACTAAAAGACACCTTTCAATATCAAGGGAGAGGTGTATCTGATGTTGCATCAGCTTGTGCATGACTGAAATGATTGAATGATCAATCGTCCCATAAAACCAGGGCCAATTACTTTTTTTAAAATTGAAAGACGATTCAAAAGACAGTTCACTGCAATGGAAGCTTTATAAGGACAATTTTATGAGACGATATAGGTGATCTCTTTTACAATCCCTTAGGTGCTCTGATTAATTAATAGCATACCGGTACAACAACCGGTGCAAGACTCACTCCTGAAACTGCGTGCACGGAACGGCTAACGCAACAACAGACGCGCAAAAGAAGGAGCATCAACTACAAGTACTACTAGCTAGTAGTACTCCTGGAGTTGACGAGACGACCTGCGAGCCTGGGAGGAAGCTTGCACAGTCAATGCCAAGCTCCAGCTAGCTAGCCATCTACAGACTTCGCACACAGCTCCTTGGTGCAGGTACAAACCACCAGTACGGTAGGTGGATTCGATTCTCGTTCGTTCTTTGAAGCCTGGCCCCGGGCTGGCTTCCGTAGACGATCTACGAGTACCATCTCCGACTAAACCCCTTGGATACATGTAACTTGTGTTTCGATTCGACTCGACTCCTCATTCATTCCACAAAAATGACCATTGAGAAGGGTGTAGTCTACAAGCTGGGTACGGCGCGTGTGGTGTACACTACAGTACTAGACTACGTACCACTTTCGACAAATTTAACCAAAAATGCAAAAGAGAAGGTCGGGATACATGGTAGGGACAACGAGGAGCAGGGAGAAAGCACAGACCACACAGATCAAGTGTTTGCCTTCGTTAGGGTGCTTTGAAAATGCTCGGCACATGAGGATCATTTTGGTTGTTTGGATTGGTGGTCAGGTCAATGTCGGGTTCTTGTGCGACAACAACCACCGGTATGTCTGGTTCCTCCTGGTCAGCCCCAACTGCAGTTGGTAATCCAATTTCAATATCTGGCTCAATTTTGTCGTTTTCTGGAACAACACCAACAGATGGCTTGATTTCGGCTGGCACAGGATGATTGCTGCTGTTGACATTGATTTTGTCCTTGGCCCACCAGCAAAATCCAACAGAAAGCACAAATCCCGTGGCAACAAGTGGCCAAGCAATGTGAGGTCTGTACCACAACCATCCCAAAGAGATGACAAAGAGTGCCAAAGGCACGGAAATAATACATGCCACCATAGGAATAAGGCAACCTGATATAGATTCTGACAAGATGTCTCCAATGCAGGGAATAATATCGGCTGCCATTGCTAGTGGTTGCAGTATCAGACAAATCCCAAAAAACATTGCCTTGAATCCAATGGCCCTAAGGGCCCAGGCAATGGCGGTATTTTCATCACGAGCATCCTGGAGCATGGTTGCCGCATCAACGCTCCCGCGTGCCACCAAAATGAATGGCCGCTCCGCTTCCGTAGTGTATTCGTCAAGCCTGGACCCATCATAATAAGCAATGATACTTATTTTTGTAGGATAGACAACCTTGAAGCCGATGATGGTGTCTCCAACCTCGGGGCTGCTTGTACGTGTATTGTTGCTGGTAGATGTGGTAACGGTGTAATGATAGTAGAAGGATTGTCCCGAATCGCTGACTTCCAGATGTTCTTTCTTCTGAGCACTCATTTCATCTGTGATTGTAGTCAAGTTGACAGGGTACCTCCACGGGATAAACCAGTTGATGAGATCCACTGCCTACGAAAGAAAATATCGGGAGAACGGGGAAAGAGGTGTTAGAACGACAGAATTGAAAAAATGAAGTCAATATTGGTGCACACATACAGGCTCTCCCAATGCCACGGTATCATCCATCAAGATGGGGTTGGCTGTGAACGTGGCCTCCCTAAATGGAAAGGCCGGATTGTCATGTCCAGACTCATGGAAATACGAAGAATCGTAGTGCTCATCAGACCACACTTTTTCATAGGTGTAGACGGTCTTCTTGTTTTTCTTGCTGCCTTCAGTGTGCCTGTCTTCTTTCCATTGGTACATTTCCACCTCGCGGCGCAGCTTGAGTGCGTTTTCGTCTTCTGCAATCTTCCCATTGATTCCAAAGAGAGGATCTTGGATGATCACACTGGTACTGATGTCTCCAGTGATGTGAACCAACTTGTTGGCGTACTGCGACAAGGCAAACCTGGCATCTTCCACAGAGCTAGTACTATTTCTATCAGCCTCAATTATGTCACTCAGCTTTAAGGAAACGTACCGTTCCTCAGCCTCATCAATGTCATTTGCTCTCTTCACAGTACGTCCCTCATTCCAGAACATCACCACAATGCTTCCGAAGAACAGTAACCAGCCAATCACCACACCAAGACATGCATTCTTGACTCCACCGCCTCCGCCGCCACTGCCATCGTCTGACATCTTACGAGTACCCTACCACAAGACGATCTTTTTGTCCCTCCCTTCTTCGAGGGCCAAGAAGAAACAAACAATGCGAAATGCCTCGACGCCGAAGATAGAACAAAAATGACCCCTTGAGCACCGCACGTGCCATCCAAAGTTACTTAGCAGAATCCCGGTATCGCTTTCGACTACTTATCACTCTAGTTGTACTCTACTCACAGAGTAGAGTGAAGGTGTACTAACTCCTTTTTGCTAAGATTTTGCTCGTACAAGACTCATGGACGACTCAGGAACTGCACGGAACAGGAAACAAGACGTGCAAAACAACGATCATCCGAGCACTCCTGACACAAGACTGAGACTCGCCAGACCCAAACATCCATCCAGCAAAGGCAGCTGGCTGGACCTAGCTACTAGTAGTAGTAGCTTGCTTGTGAATATGACCGCTACGGTTGCCTGGCGCTGTACCGCAAAGCAGATTTAGCTAGGTGACAGCTCCGTGTGGGATAAACCTATTGGGTGGAGTGCGGCTGTTGGAGTGTCTACGCACACCATGCGTCGTTGCATGCCGTCGCTGTGGTATTGTGGAGTCCAGACGAGCGAGGGGCAATGATGAGCTCTGGGTGCTGCGTTGCGATGCCTGTAGAAGCAAGAACCAGGAGGTTTCGAGGAGTGATGCATCTCGGCTCGGTCTTTGGAAGCCATTCTAAATAAAGATGATAAAAGATTTGTTTGTCTGACTGGAGGGGGGTGGCTGAAGCCTGAAGCCCCCTGGAAGGACAGTCAACCGGGACTTGGAGCGAGGACAACCTGGAAGGATGCTTCACACAGTCAACGCCAAGCTCTACTAGAGCGCAATTAGTAGCTATCATACACGGCCTTCTTGGTGCCGGTACAAACCACCGGTACGTACCCTAGTGGCTCTGGTTATCATGTCATCCTCTGGCCTGATTTGGCTAAGAAGTCGCCTCTTTCAAGAGAGGATGGCATAGAAACCTCCCCAACTTTGTCCATGTCCCAAGTCGCGGGAGCTCCGAACGGTGCGCTGGCATCAACTCCGAGAATTAACCTGATCTCTATTGTACCAAGCAAGCTTTGGAAGCGGTTCTTGAATTCATGAACTCTCATCAAGACACTGCCTGGGACCTTCGAGAACACTCACTCTTTTGTCTGTTACCTCGACACCACTATTTTAGAAGGACTACAACCAACAGAAGCCATTGCAATCGACCCCCAACCCCACCTATACTATTGTTTCGAAATGGGCTGCTCTTCTGATGATATGATATGATATGATGATGGCTCAGCGTAGTCTGCTTTTGCAGTGAGACGAATCCTCGTTTGTGCGCTCTCAAGAGGCAACAGATATTCCATTCTGGATTTTCCCGAGAACGAGTGAGTACAGCACAAACCATGGCGACCGGCGTGGCTTCCCGGTCCTTGTCTCCTCCTCCCACTTCCGACGCCACTAATAAGAATCAACCGGCCAAGTATGATCCCTTCAACGACCCCAAACTGGAAACGAAACAAAAGACACTGACTCTCTTGACTCATGCGGCCAATTGCCAGGTTTCGCCCAGCGATTGTGCCAACAAGCAATGCAAGGCTGCCAAGACCATGCTCCAGCACATTGTCAAATGCAAAGATCCGAAATGCAAGGCACCCTTTTGTCCCTTTGCCAAGTTTGTTCTTCGTCATGGACCCCAAATCAAAAAGGCTTCCGACGAAAAGGCGGCCAAACGCAAGAACATGGTCGTGGGAGGACAAGTCCAAAAACCCAATCCCAAACGATTTCGACACTATTACCGTCGCAAACGACTGCGTCCTACTGTCACCACGCCATCGCCGCAAGCACGTGGATTCCAAAGTATCTGCAATCAACTCAACGATGCACAACAGCAAGGACATCCCTTGTCGAAAAAGAAACGCGCCAAGCAAAAACGCAAGTCCATGCCGCTGATACAAGAGAGTAAAAAAGAAGACAAGTATGCCAACAACAACGATCAAGACGATGACGAAGAATCCAGTAGTGGCAGTGAATTCTCGGACACGAGCACCGAACTGCAATCCCAGAGCAGCAGCAGTGAAGAAGAATCGTCCGAAGAAGAGAGCAGCAGTGACAGTGAAGAAGATGAAACACTCGAACGACACGTCGTCAACAATCAGGGATCCTTTCTCAAAACTATGCAAAAACAACGAAAACGGTTGCGCCGAGGATCTTTATCGAGTGGTAACCGTCGTGGATCCGACACGAGCAGCAGTCAAGGCGACAACAACGAGGACATTGATGCTTCGCCCTTTCAAACACCGCTGCCCAAACGGTTACCACCCCGATCTCCGGCGCGGGGTGGGACCAACACGACCAGGGCCATTCCGTCGCGACGGAAAATGCCACATTTGGGAGCACGGTCGCCTCCTCGCAGTGCCGTGGCACGCGCCTTCAAGGATCGAGGGCCTCGCATGCCATCGCGAAGTGACGTGACGGACAGCGACAATTCGAGTATTAGTAGTAGTAGTAGTGATGACGAAAACGACAACAAGGAGGATGAGGAAAGTGACAGTGAATGGTCGTCCGAAAAGCCAAAACCCAGCAAATTGGCACAAGCACGAAAGGCGGCTCGGACAAAAGCGGTTTCGTCCAGTGGGGGGGACGGGGAAACATCAGATTCATCATCATCCGAGGAAGAAGAGTCCTCGGATGAAGAAGAAAATAAAGGGGAAAAGACTCGGGGAAAAGTGTCTGCCAAAGCGTCACAAGTGGCAAAACCCACTAGAGATGACTCATCATCGTCGTCGTCGTCGTCGTCAGATGAAGAAAACGACAACAAGCAAACTTCCAAAAAGGCAAACGCAAAAACATTAGCTGCTCAGACAAAAGTATCCGATTCACATTCTTCCTCTGAAGAAGAGGAAGTACAAGAGCCCCAATGGTTTGGCTTTGCTGCAGACAAAACGAAAAAGCAAATAAGAGACGACTCGTCATCGTCAGAAGAGGAAGATGAAGAAAGCACAGCGTCTGCAAAGAAACCACAAGAGAAAGCATACGATTCAGACTCGGGCTCTGAAGAAGAAGAGGGAGGGCAGACTCGGGGAAAAGGATCGTCTCCAGCAAAGTTGTCTCAGCCTATCGCGAGAGCAACAGACGATTCGTCATCAGAAGAAGAAGAGGATGACAGCACTACGACAGACAAAGTAGCGAAAGCAACGACAACAAAGGATGCTGCATCTCAAGATAGGGAAGAGTCTGATTCATCTTCGTCAGAGGACTCTGCGTCTGAAGAAGAGAAGGAGCCTGATACTAACGCACCTAAACCTGCCCAGTCTGCTGGCGATGACTCGTCAACATCGTCGACTTCTGAGGATGACCGTGACGAAATATCTGGCCAGGTCGAGGGTGGAACGAAACCGTGTGAACGCAAAAATCCGGTTGACGACTTGGAAAAGGCTGAATCTGATCAATCGTCCAGAGCATCCTCGTCGCCATCCGAAGACGAGGACGACGAAACATCAGAGAAACATTTGCAAACGGCAGATGAATCAGAGAAAAATATGCCAATGGCAGATAAATCATCGTCTTCGTCGAAATCGGAGCCATCCCGTGACGAGGAACAATCAACAGAGAACAGAGACAGCCAAACGCCAACCAGACCAAAAGACAAGACCGAATACGCTGATCACGCCAAAGCTTTGGCAGCTGCCCCGGGGGACGTTGGATGGCATGGGTTGGAAGTCGATCCGACGACCTCAGCTCCTGCCCTCGACGCAGCAGATGACAACGGGCTGAATAAGGGCGAGGTGGAAGAACAACGGCGCAGCAAGGACACCCCAAGGGACGACGACAACGCAGAGTCGAATGTTTGGGTGCCACCAGACGTTGTTGGTCTAGTTGCCAAAAACGCAAAAAGGCTTGAAAGCATTGACACCAGCGCTCCAGATTTCAGTGCAGACGATGAAGAACAACCAAAAGGACCCGACTGGGTGGACGTCGAGGCCAACAACGGCAATGGCACAAATGTCGACCCAGAGAATGACGCAACACAAAGTTCCAGTACCGCACCGATACGTTTACCCGAAGAGGTTACCACGGGCAAGTCTGATGCTGTCACCGATGACGACAGCCAAAACCCGAAACCATTGAACGCACCGATTCTCAATAAAACGGGAAGAGAACGGATGAGTTTCAGGTCCAAAATCAGCATGTTCGCCCCTAGTTCCGAAGAGTCACCTAGCCCAGCTTTTGCGTCAACTTCCAAACCGCCTCCAATGTGGCCACCTCCAAAAGATGTCAACATTTCCAGCCTGATAGCAGATGTCAACCAGAGAGTCGACACCGAACAAAGAAAGGGTCAAATGCACAAAGAAACAATTACAAAAGCTCCCGCCACAGAATCAAAATGGAAGGATTTCAAAGCGAACAGCCCAGCAAATTTCAGCGGACCTGTGACAGCAACAACTTCCGAGACCCCAGAAGCTCTTCCTGATCAATCCCAAGGCGAGTCCGGGCCTCAAAAAGCAAAGTTGGCTCCTGTCAGTCTGGAAAGAAGTTCCACCCCTAATGATGTTACAGGAACGGAAGAAAAGGATGAATCAGACCTGACTGCTTTGGGAAACTCTCAACGTAGTATCGCTGACTCTCGAACTAGGGGCGTCGAAGCCACAGCTGAATCCAGTGATACGGACTCGAATTCGCAAGATTCAAATGCCGCACAGCAAGAGATGAAAGAGAAAGCACCGAACTCCACCGATGCAGCAGCAAAGTCGATAGGATCTGACGGCGCGGTCTCGGATGTGAAATCGCAGACGGCATTGAAACATGCAGGCAGTAGCTCGCCTCCAGATGTGGTCGCCACAGACTCAGAGGGTGAATCAGAGTCATCCTCGCGTTCAGGTTCTGGCGCTGAAACAGAGAAGAAAGCTGAAAAATTACGCGCTGACACTGGCTCTCCTGGAAAGGGCCGAGCTTCGACATCGTCTCTGGTGCCGGACTCGGACGATGGTGATACCAGTCAAAGCGTATTCTCTGTTTCATGTGCATCTTCGAGTGACGCTTCGAGCGCAGCTTCAAGCATAGCACCTGCAGAAGCGATTGACGCATGCGCAGCCTGCGGCATGGAAACAGAATTTGTGCCTCAAGAGATGCTGATCTGTGACTGCAACAAAGTAAAGTACTGCTCAAACGAGTGCCAACAATGGCACTGGCAGGAGCACAAGAGTTCATGCATGGGTAGTGGCGACATGGATGAGGCTAATGACTGTGCGGGAAGCCTTTCCAGTAATGGGTCTGATGAAGAAGAGGAAGCACCTGAGGAATCAGCAGCAGGAGATGCCCCTTTCATGGGCCAGCCAGACACACAAGCAGAGAAACAATCGGGAAACGCCTTTAATGCGTTAACGAAGGAGAAAACAGAGGAAGCCGACGAATCATCACTTGCGGCTAATGTTGGTATGCCCGATACCCAAGCACATAAAGCAGAGCAACAAACAGCAGGACCAGTCGATGTAACAGAGAATCAATCAGCAGAGGAATCTGACATTGGCCCTTGCGACATTCAGCGAGAGAAGATTTCTTCTGAGAAATCAATAGTAACCACGGACAGTGGCCCGTCTGACACTCCATCAGAGAAAAAATCAGGGCAGTCAGCGAATTTCACTGAAATCCCCCCTTTGGCCATAGAAGTGGAGCAAGTAGGTGAGAAGTCTGAAGAGACAAGCGCCAGTGGCCCTTCTTATGATACCGCGACAGAGAAGAAATGTGAGCAACCAAAAGGTATCACGGACATCTTCCCTCTGTCCACCCAAGGAGAGAAAGTAGCTGAGAAGTCGAAGGAGTCAAATAACACCGCGCCTCCGGACAAGGAAGCTGAGAAGTTTCGGGAGAAGTCTCTGGGCGCAAACGACGTTGATCCATCTGGGGACACCGAAGCAGAGAATAAGACTGAGAATTCAGATGGGCCAAGTAGCATTGGCCATTCAGACACAGAACGGGGCAATGGGAAATCGAGAGCAGCCATGGAACTGGACCACGCAGACACCGGCACCACAGATGCGAAAGCTGAGACACCAGCCCATGGCAAGGGAATGGAACCATCTTCTGGAGAGTCCCTGTCAACATCCCTACTGGTACCAGGTGGTAATCCAGATATTGCCACTGGCCCAAGTGATGGCAAAGCCGAATGCGCCGACAAGAAACTGATTGACGATGCTCCTCAGGCCAATGATGAAAGGTCTCATTTGTGTGATGGCCGGAATAATGCCAGCTTGTCTAGTCTTGGTGACATGACCATGTCCTCGAGGCGGAAAGCAGAGGCGAAGCTTATGGCAATCCGAGCAAAGTGTGAGTCTATGGCCAAGAATATGTTTACGCTGGAAGATACCAACTTGACCATTCTTGATGAGAAGGTGGAATTGGTGAAAGAAAAGACTGATCTCAAGGTTACTGTGTCCAACCTGGAAGAACAGCTAAGGCAAGCCAGGGAGGAAATCGAAGCATTGAAGAGATCCAGGGCTGAACAAGATGAAAAGCTAAGATCCGACAGTTGTGAGAGGGAGAATGACAGAGCTGCAATGAAGAAAATGACAGCACATCTAGTTGAAGCTAGAGAAGAAACTAGGTCGCTCTCAAAACAGTTGATTGATGCTAGGGATTCCAAGAAGACTGTCTTGGATGAGAAGAGGCAACTGTTTTCCGAGAACGTCCGTCTCAAAAAGCTCGTGTCGACTTTGAAGCAGCAACTGAAGGATGCAGCAGACAACGTGGCTACTATCAGACAAGAGAAGGATTGCGACAGGGCCATCATCGAGAAATTGGAAGCAGAATTGGCAGATGCCAAGGAGGCGTCCACATCCATGTCAAGAAAGGTGGATGACGTTGAGATGGCAAAGAACAATCAACTCTCTTTGGAAAATGCAAGTCTAAAGGAAAGTGTGACCGCCTTGAAGAAGCAACTAGAAACTGCCTCAGACCGTGTGGTTGCTCTCCAACAATACAATGAAGCCCGGTTACTAGAGGTAATGGCGGCAAAAAAAGAATCGATTGACGCTCTTGAGGAGGAGGAGGATGACGGTGGAACTGGTTCAGGCAGCACTGGGAGCTCTGGAACTTCCAAGCAAAGTCCTGACAGAGATTCGTCCAAGGCTCCGAGCTCCGAGGAGTTATCACAACAATCCGAGAATACGAGCAGGAAGGAAGAACCAGAGAACATCAATGGAACTTCAACGAACGAAAAGAAGCATGCCGAGACGAAGGCCGAGCCAAAGAGTGAGCCCACAAAACCACCCTTCGAGTCGATCACTATCAAGATTGGCGACAGCTCTTGTGATGGCCCACCGAAAAACGATGACACTGATGGTGATGTTGGTGATGCCAGCAGCGCCGAGATGAAAAAGACAACATCACCTGAGGCGTTCAACGATGAGGTCAAGTCTCATTCGGATTCATCATCGTCGTCTTCAGCGCCAAAGGAATCGCCGACAGAAGAGGCTACATCTATCTGGGACATGATGAAGAAGCCATCTTCACCATCAAGTTCGGATGTAGATAACTGTGATGATGAACAAGAAATCAGCACAAAACTGAACAAGGCAGCATCACCTAATGCTGAGATCTCCAATGATGAAGTCGTATCCCAGTCAGAGTCCTCATCGTCATCTTCAACATCACCAAAGGAAGTGCCAACAGAAGAGGCCACATCTATCTGGGACATGATGAAGAAGACGTCTGCACCATCAAGTTCGGATGTAGATAACAGTGATGATGTTGTGGCGAGCAGCGCGGAGATGAAGAAGACAACATCGCCTGAGATTTTGAATGATGAAGTCATATCCCAGTCAGAGTCCTCATCGTCATCTTCAACATCACCAAAGGAGTCGTTGCCGGAAGGTGGCACTTCTATCTGGGACATGATGAAGAAGCCATCTCCAGCATCAAGTTCAGATGTTGATAACAGTGATGATGTTGCAATGAGCAGCACGGAGATGAAGAAGACAACGTCGCCTGAGACATTCAATGATGGGGTCAAATCCCATTCGGATTCATCATCGTCGTCTTCGCCACCAAAGGAGCCGTCGCCGGAAGGTGGCACTTCTATCTGGGACATGATGAAGAAGCCATCTCAAGCGTCAAGTGCAAAGAAGAAGAAATCTTTCTTGGACGATTCGGACAGCGACAGTAGTGACTCCAGCGACAGCAGCAAAAAGAAATCATTTTTGGATGATTCTGATTCGGACAGCAGCGTTTCAAGTGATAGCAGCTTTGGTGATGGCAAAAAGTCTTCGAATGTTCTTGAAAATAATACAGGCAAAGATGAGGAACCACCGAGCAATGCTACCAGTTCCGTTTCGAAGGAAGAAGTGGAGCTATCTAAGCAATCGATCAGTGACACCGTCGAGCAGTGGAAGACGATGCAGACTGCCGGGGCGCTGGAGCCTAAAGAAGACGCCAAGGAAGAGAAGGCAAGCGAAGAAGTGCAAGAGGAGGAGCCCAAGCCACCTGTCCATGACATCCTCGCCCAGTGGAAAGCAATGCAGTCCGCGGGAGTACTTTGCGGCAAAGAGGAAAAGAAGGAAGAGGACGAAGACGAAGACAAACCCGCCCCAAGAAAGTGGAAAAAAAGTGCTTACGTGCCACTTTCATCCTACGCGCCGAACCCGAAAAAGCACGTCAAACCAAAAGAACGGAAGTGGAAAACTAGTGCGTACAATCCACTCTCGACTCCTTCCAACCGACAACTTCAGGGGCAAGCGTCACAGGCAAAGACGGCAACTCGATGGGGCACGAAAGCCGACGGAGCACCCTCAGCTGAGACAGGTGGCAGTTCTGGGGAGGCGAACGAGTCACCCAACGAAAGCAAAAATGCACCCCCTTCTTCGGGCGATGTCCCAGAATGGTTAGCCAGAGCGCGGTCGAAGTCGGGCCCACCCCCTAACGCGCATATTCCATCCAAGGACTCTTCATCTGGCACGCGGAAGGAGTCATCGTCACCACCGTCACCTTACGACAGCAAGGATTCACCCCCTTCGGCGAGCGCGACGTCGAACAACGGCGTCCCAGACTGGTTAGCCAGAGCGAGATCGAAGTCGGGACCTCCTCCACCACCCCAAAGCGCGCAGCGGAAAACCGAGTCCGAATCGGTTGACGCAAATGCCAAGGCCAAGCCTTTCAAAGTGGATACACCCAACCGCGTGGTCCCATCAACTCCAAGCACCAAGACTGAAGTAAAACTGCAAACGCCAACAGCGAATGAACCGAAGAAGCCCCCCGTGGAAGCCACCAATAAAGAAACTGCTGCCGAGCCTGACGATGATGATGGTCTGGACTGGTGGAAAATGCCGTCCAGCGCAGACGATTGGTGGTCTGGAGGCGACCCTGATTACCTGGAGAAACTTGTCATAGAAGCTTTGGGATTAGACGACTAATCCGATATACCGGCTAGCAAGCCAACCGTAAACTATGAGAGAATCTAATGTAATCTATTCACTGACGCTTGAGTTTCCAATGGTCAAAGCAGCCGGGACAGCTAGCTAGCCTGACATTAGATAGATCCTCCTACAACCAAGGTTCTGCCAGGTCATCGGGATGTCAAGACGTGTTTACAGTGAGCCCCAAACGTTGATCTGAAGTTGCAAGTGTTGTCAACGGAACATATTTATTGGAAAGGGAGGTGTTTTAAGCTTCACAGCACGCGCCTGGATGGCTACGTACAGGTTCTGTACCGGTACAGGTTTTCTGTACCGGTGGTACCTGGTACCACAAGCACTGTTGCCTCTCAAGCGACTAAAAATCACACGTCATTTGCCGAAGACCATGACGAGAATTCTTCGGTGCGTGAGTGGTGTGAAGTTCGGCTGCCACAGAAGAAATTCCTTTGGACTTTTCGCCCTTTGCCATCAATTGGAGGCATCACCAGATTCGAACAATGTGATGTCATTCAACGCTGCATTCTATTGGAGAAAACTCCAATGCTGGAGACGAGTTGCCAAGGCTGCTCGGCCCTGGAGCCACAAACTCGCTCCATCAGCTGAATGATGGCACCGATTCCGGCAGCTTGGAGTCAAGACGTTGAGAGGTCATAAATTGTCGATTGTAGAACAGTTTTCGACGCTCTCGTCCTTTAGTGGCCCACCATGTTCACGTACGATACATCCTTTAACTCTGAAGCATGGGCAACGGACTGCATGGAGTTCAGCCAGAGATTGGAGCACTTGCGGATCCAGCTACCCCTCGGCATCTACAACATTGCTGAAGTCCACAAGGCCATGGAGGAGAATCTTGAATTACTTCTTCAGACCAAGGCATTGACCCTATTGATGCCAAGAGGAGATGATTGGGTGGGCTTGCAAGAAAAAGTCATTGGTTTCTGCGGCTATCTTTGTGTCTCTTTGCCCCAGTTGGAGTCATTGAACTTGGGGCTGCTCAGCCCAGGATGGCATTTCGAGGCAGAAAGGGCTTGCTTTCCGGTTCGTGCACTCGAGGCTTTTGTGGACCAGATACCCCACTTGAAGGCAATGTCATTGGAAAAAATCAAGTTTTGTGCAGATCAGAACAATGCCGTGGAAGCAGAAGATGACATCTCAAATGTAATTGCCAGGGCCTTGAAGGACCATCCCAGTTTGGAGAAATTTGAATGGCGAGGATGTTGTTTCGACCCTGTCTCTATGGATGGGTTTGACCCAATTTTGACCTCCTTGGCCTCCATATCCACTTTGCAAGTCATGATTGTAAAGGTTTCCGATAAAGACAATTTGAATGACGATACGATTAGCTCCAAACTGGATGACATTGCCACTGGATGTCCAAGGTTGAGAGTCCTCAAGCTGGAAGGTATCTACGTCAATGATTTTACCCAGAAGACGGCATTGAAACAATGCCGCAAACTGGAGCAGCTGGAACTAAACCTCAAGCTTGAAGAGTCGGCCCTTCGGGTGGTACCTGCCATGGGACAGGCATTCGCCAAACTTCTCAAACCAGAATCATCCACTCTGGAATCACTTTGGATCAAGCTACACTTCAAACAGCCACCAGTGCCTCGTTTTCCACATGTACCCCAACCACAGAATGTGGTTTTACAGGTCGGCAATGGTCAATCTCGAAAGAAGCGAAAGCTTCGCGCCACTCAAAAGTTTCACGACGAGATCAGTTCCTCCTTGTGCAACAATACCAAGCTCAAAGTCTTGGGTATTCTCTTCCATGACGATACCACAAATGCGGACGAAGAAAATGGCACCTTATTACCAGTTTTGAATGCCAAATCCTTTCACAAGTGTGTCGCCAACAACCGGACATTGAAAAATCTGTGCATTCCGCTGTGCGGACACGATGAAGTCATTCGCTTTTATCTCATGGTCAACAGGACGGAAATGTTCTATCGGTTTTCCCTGGAGCCCTCTTGTCGGGCTCTGTTGGAGGATTTTCTGCAAGTACTCGTGGAGCAGTGGTGCCATCAAACCTCCGAGCTACATCACCTGTCATTAGTCTACTACTATCTCCGACAAATGCCCATTTTGATTCCATCGTCCTCACGGCCCGAGTGAAAAGGATGTGGTTGCTGTTTAGGTGCCATAGTGGCCCCCAGTGCTTCCTCGATTGTCATGCCGTTGCGATGGGTGCAACTTTGAAAATATACTGCGCCAAAAAATTCCATTTAGCAGCTACAAGCTCCAATCTCTTTTGTCCCCATGCGGGTCAAGCTAGCAAGGCCCACCTCTCCCCTCTGTGACCAAAGGGGTGGTGTTGATTCTGTCTTCTGTATCTGCGGTCCTACATGTGCTACCGTACAGTTACAGTATACGCTTATATCCGAATGATTGGGGCCTGCAGTTCAAGAGGCAACTTCCAATCTGATTCCCTGGTGTGAACGTGGCATGCTGCCGTATGGAAGGAGACCGAGATTGCAAGATCCCCCAGAAGACAATCTCACGTGGGTTAGAGTAGGTAGATTATCTACTGAAGCCAGCCGGAGCCTGAGGGACTCCTTCTGGGATCGTAGATGAGAGGCCTTCTTGCCCCAAGTCTGCTCGCTGCGGGGAGGTTGCTTTGTTTAGGCTAGCGAGCTAGAGGAGCCTCATGGAAGTCAACCGCTACCTGTCCGTTGTATTTATTTTAGAAGCGCATCCAGTTCACTTTGGGGATCTTGGAGAGACAGCTGATACGGTAGGAACTAATGTAAATGCAGTCTATCTACTAGCTAGCTACTCTTAACACTAGCTCGCCTTTGCCTTTGCATTCTTGCTATCCTCTCTTCTCCTCAGCCCGTGCTCGTGTGTCTCCAACAGCCAACGGATACCAGCCCCTCGCCATAGTTGATGCATTCCAGCCTAGCTAGATAACTTCGTCGATATCCAAGACTGGGTGTCACCTCGACGATCTTTTGCCTTCAAAGTTTGCAGCTCATTTTTGATAAAGCACCTGCATCACCGCAGCATAACTTTTACCTCTTTGGGTCCTTTTGTAAGAAAGCATCGAAGAAGATGAGACTGACCGCTGTGTTGCTCTTGGGTCTGACCCCGATGGTCTCTGGGGCTGCATGTACCGGAGATGCACAACCCTGTGAAACAGTGTCCAGCCCAGTTACCTGCACCGAAATAGGTTCCAATGATGAATCGTGCGTTTCTGCCACCGGGACTTGCGAGACCGTTTGCGAGAGAGTCAATGTGGACGGTTATGACTCTCCTTGTTTGTGTAATAGAGACTTCCTTGGATGTACTGGCACTGACTGTGACTATGAGATCTCCTGTGTTGGAACAGCAATGGACTGTTCTGATTTTGACAATGCCATACACTGCTCTGTGACCCGTGGCTGCAAATGGGATCCATCTGCTGATCCTCTGGATATGGATTCCTTGGGTGAATATATGACATACTTGGTCGTTCATGGTGTATCTAATGCGGAGGATTTCATCGATGACGATTCTCCTCAATCGAGAGCTCTGCAGTTTATTGCTGTAGATGATGGATTGAACTTGAGTGTCCCTGATGGAGATCTTGATACGCCTGAAGGATATGAATTTGTTACTCGATACGCCCTCACCGTACTCTACTACTCAACAATGGGGGATAGATGGGTCTACACTCTGAATTTCTTGCGTCCCTTATCTGTCTGCTACTGGTATTCAGAGTTGCAATATCCAGACGAAAGTTCAGAATTTAGGGGTGTCTATTGTGAACGGGGTGAAGGCGAACCTCTTTCTCTGCTTCTCGGTGAGCGTACAATACCTGTGTGTAATCTTTTAGCAATGTTGCTGTGGTCTAACACTTTCTTTTCAAACGTCAACAGAACGACAAAATATGGAAGGCTCCCTTCCAGCTGAAATTAGTTTTATTACCTCCTTGACAGACATTGACGTGGACTTCAACATGCTCAGTGGTTCCATTCCAGAATCGTACGGACAGCTCACCGGTTTGACCAACTTTTATGCTAGCAGCAACAGGCTTGTAGGCTCTTTTCCAGCTTGGCTGGTGGACCTTGGACAATTGGAAAACATCAACTTGTCTCATAATTACTTCACTGGAATGTTGCCCTCTTCCATTGGCACTATGGAGAGCATTATAGGGATTGCAATCGACAACAATCTTTTTGATGGCGGTATTCAAGATGCCTTCGATACGTCCATGATCAATGGGTTGCGCAATCTGGAACAGTTCTACATTGAAAACAATCAATTCACCGGTGCTTTAGGCCCCAACTTCATGAAGAACTTGACAAAGTTGGAATACTTGGATATCTCGGACAATTATTTCAATGGCACCGTCGATGTTCATCTCTTTGAATTGCCTCAGCTAAAGGTTTTGGACCTACATGACAATGAATTTGACACCCTTCCAGATCAGTTCCCCGTGCACAACAACTTCACTTTCTTGGCCCTGCAAAAGTGTAACTTCTCCAGCCAGACAATTCCATCTTCCATTTCTAACTTGAGAGCCCTCAAGCACCTGGATCTCTCCCAGAACGAGTTCACTGGTGAAATCCCTTCTACAATTGGAGCCATGACAGATTTGACTTATCTCTTTTTGGCTGAAAATGACTTTGTGGCGAACAGTATTCCAGGCTGGATTGAAGGCCTTGCATTCTTGGAAGAACTCTCTTTGAAGTCAACGCAACGCACTGGGACTATTCCCAGCTTCCTGGGTGACTTGACCTATCTTGTCCTTTTGGACCTGGACAACAACAATCTTGTAGGGAACATTCCCTCTGAGCTAGGAAATCTGAGTGAGCTCCATGTGTTGCTGTTGAACAGGAACAACCTTACTAGTACGATCCCTGACTCCTTTGCTGACTTGAGGAACCTGAGTAAGTGTTGTGCTGGTCCTCGTTCTGTCACAACCCAACTGTTTGTGCAATAGCCTTCTCATGTATTTTATTGCCTTCAGAACTTATATTTCTGGATGCCAACGACGACATTCAAGGCGACCTTGATGCTCTTTTCTGTTCCAATCCACTGTTTCTCATCAAGCCGGTAATTGTGGCATCATGTGATGTGTGTGATGCTGCGGCCTTTGACTGCTGCACTTCGTGCTGCGAAGGAACATCAGAATGCAACCCTGGAATACATGTCCCGGGTAAGTGGGCGTTTCGCGCTGTCCATGATGTTGTTGTTGTGCCGGATTCGTTCGCTCACTAATGTGGAATATCTATCCAGACCTCGATCCAATTTGGCAGCTGAATTACGACCGTGTGTTCTTTACTTTTGCCAGAGAGGACTTCTTTGACAAGAATAAGGAACCACTCGAAGCAGCCGTATCGAGGGCTGGGGACTCGGTACCTTGATCTGGAGTGAAAGAACCAACAAGGGGGCTATCAGATCCTCCTCGTAGCACTCGTGGGTTCTCCCTGGGCTGTTTGTGACCTGCCGGATGCTGGGCTTTCTTCAGAGGAAACCACCGCCTCCTCATGCGCAGTTGTATTCTCTAGCAAATAGAACTGTAATGGTTTTGGCAACTGGTACCAGTAGCTAGTGAATTATCTGCTTCTTTGCCTTCTTCTGACGATAGGAAGTGCTCCGCCCGGAATCTGGCTATCGTCCCTTCTCGTCTTGCACTCCTGCCCCCTTCCCGTCTTGATGCTCTCATACGGTACCGGTACGGAGTGTGACAGTCGTCGTGATCCGGAGTGGGTAGTCGACTGCTAGAGGTAGCTCCGAGAGCGATGGTCCCCAAAACTAATAGTACTCTCGCGAGGGAGTCGTGGTCGTGGTGGGTCTTCGAGAAAGACGGAAGAGGTCATTGAGCCCCGCGCAGTGACCGTCCCAATGCTGCTAATGTACCGCGCTATTCTATACCCAGTGGTGTCGATCATTAGGTTCTAAAGCAGCCTTAATTCGATAAAGTATGCAAAAAGAATGATTCCATAGATTCAATCTCCAGAAGTGCCGAGCTGATTTTCTCGTGTTGGGAGTCGCTGTCCTCATTTCTCATTTTCCGTCCTCCAACATTATGGATCATGGGCACCACCACTGCAGCCCACAATGATGATTCTTGCCAACGGAGAGATCCACAACAACAGCAGCAGCAGCAGAGCATTAGTAGCAGGCGGCGTCCCCAACATTCCTCCTCATCGAGTACAACTAATAATCTTCGAAGCACGTACCAGCGAACCAACAGTTTCTCCAAGAAAGGAACCAAGGTGGCGGCGCGAGGCAGAAAATGGCGTCGTCGGATACTGGGTTTGATTTTGGTGGGATTTGCTTTTGTGGCTGTTCTGATCCGAAACCCAAATCTACGAAACACAGCTCTGGCTGCCATCATCAATCGACAACCAAAGAGGGGTATTTCCAATTTTGGCGTCAAGCCATTGGTTGTGGGGTACGGAATTGACTTAGTAGTGGGAGGCGGAACGGATGCACCCCGAAAATCAAACGGAATGAAGACGAGGCAAATTCTATTTTCCAAGTATCATCCGGTGGTTCGAATTCATCCCTCTACATTCCAGATAATACCCCCTTCGGAAAGGTTCATTTCTATTTGGGCAGCTCTTCGAGGCAGCAGCAGCACAATCAACACCACGGGAATTAAATGGAACTGGAACCATCATTCGGTAGATCTCATGGGGCTGGAAATTCCAGATATGGTGGATTGGTCCACCTACCAATATCCTACTCGACCAGATCCAGACGAGGAGACGAAAAAGAAGGATCCCTGTCAATTGCCTCATGGCTGGATGAACCAATCCTTCCCCACATGCAGCAATCTACATGCCTTTGATATGATGAGTCAGTTATTGGAGTACGACCACCGAGTGCAACAGCGTTTCTTAATGGGAACTGGTTCCATGAGATCGGTCTGGTTGTTGGAACAAATCACAGAAGCCGATATCCCGGTGGAACAGGCGGTCCTCAAAACGCTGCGCATGAAACATGATTTTGATGCGGGAGATTTGGATCGGCATCGGAGGGATGCCCTCATATCCGAACGATTGACGGCATCGCCACATATTCTCAATATATACGGCTACTGTGGCAACAGTGCCATTTACCAATACGCCAACAGCGGGACACTCTACGATGCGATTGGGGCCAAGGAATACCGGGAAGAACAAATGAACAATCAGCACAATGATGCACACGACAAATGGGAACAGTGGACCAGCCAACGCAAACTGGAAGTGTCGTATCAGGTGGTATCTGCATTGGCCGATTTGCATGATATTGATCACGATGGGATCGCTTCGGTGGCTCATGATGATTTGGACATTACTCAGTATGTCAGCACGGATGGAGGGAACACATTTCAATTGAGTGACTTCAATGGAGCGCCATTTGTGGAGTGGGATTCCAAGGAAAAGCAAACCTGTTCCTTTAGGGCTCTCATGAAGGGTGGGAAAACACGGTCGCCCGAGGAGTACGATGAAAACACGTACTTGGTGACAGAGAAGATTGATATCTATGCTCTGGGGAATATTCTTTACACAATCGTGGAAGGACAGTATCCGTTCTATGATGTTTCGACTACGCAGACCATGTCTCTCGTCGCAAAGGGGCATACCCCACCAACTAGTGAACCTACCAGCACCAGTAAGGACCACAACATTCAGCTGCTACTAAATGCCATGGAGCTCTGCTGGGTTAGGGATCCACGACGAAGGGCGACTGCCAGAAAGATACAGAACATGCTGAAACCATATGTGGAACGCAACAAGAAACATCCAGGGTTACTTCAATAGTACGAATCGAATCATGCACCGGTTGACTACTCTTGCACCGCTACCGTCAATGATAGCTACTAGTTACGAATTATGGTACATGTATCTGCAAAGCAACTATTTGGTAGTAATCAGAAAGCAGCTCATGACCGTTCTCCCAATCGCTGTTGCCATTCCAACGGGAACAGCATTTCCAATCTGTTTGATTTGCTCAAGGTAGGATCCCTTAAAGACATAGTTGTCGGGAAAGCCCTGAAGTCGCGCTTTCTCCCGGGGTGTTGCTTCACGATCTAAATTGTAATGGCCAACAGCTTTCCCACAAAGAATCGTTGGAGCAGGCTTGTGGGATTGCAATACTTGTTGTCTGTGGTCTACAACAAAGGCCTTGAGATCCCTCCGAAACTGATGCCCAACGACCGTGTGCATCAGATTGGAGCAACTAACATCGGGATCAGTCGGGTTGACTGGTTCGGGATCAAGTGTCTCAAGGTCTCCAATGGCCTCCAATGTTGTGACATGAGCTCTACCTGTTCCTTCCCCGTGGGTTGGTTCTGGTGCCTTGGGAAGCTCACAGCCATCCTGGACAGCAATGAGGATAACTCTCTTCCGACTTTGAGGGTCGCCATAATCCATAGCGTTCAGCACTGAGCCCCGGACCTGATAGCCCAAAGCGAGCAGTTTTGCCACCACTTCCTGGAACAAATGGCGACTTTCACCCTGGACGATGCCCATGACATTCTCAAATGTAAAGACCTTTGGAAGGACATATTCCGCATATTCAGTGGATAGTCGGGTGGTATTGTTGCTGTCCCCTACCTTTCTGCCTCTGAACGGATTTGCCAGAGAGTAATCTTGGCAGTTTGGTGATGCATGAAGGGTATCGAGACCTTCAGGGGCAGGCAGCTCATCTTTTTTCTTTCCCTCACGCATGCTTTTTAGGACAATCTTTGCATCTTCTTCAACTATCACATGCTTTGTGTCATTTGAGTTATGCCGGAGAGTCTCAGCTGCCCGGCGATCCATCTCCACAGACCACCTAATATCCAATCCAGCTTCCTGGAAACCCAGCGCAGTCCCCCCTGCCCCCGCAAACAAATCCATCCCAATTGGCGTGCGATGACTGACAAACTTCTTTCCAGTTTGATTCTTTAGTTTGTAGGAAAAAGCCTTCCATTCACCATCACTTCCTTTTATGTGTGGCTCCCACACCAAGTTGGTCCTGATGTCATCATGTGAAATACCGGTGTTCTTTGCTGACAGCAGTTCCTTCAATGGAAATTCAGCCTTTTCCGGCAGTTCAGCATACTTCCACTTGTACCGGTACCCAAACCTTTCATTGAACAGTACAGTATTGGTTGCTTCTTTGATGGTGGTGTGTTGCAATGCAACAAAGACTTTGCAAATAGCAGAGGCCTGGGATATCTCCATGATCTGCAAAATCCTGTTGGGTTTTTGTGGACTAATGCAAAGATCGCCAACGAGGAGATTTGCACTATTAATACCACCACCACCCTGACTCTGTGGGCTGTAGGAGTCAAAGTTGAGCCTCCTTGGCTTCATCGGGCACCTTGTATGTTTGTTTGGTTTTGTGTATTTCTTGATGCATTGCCCTTTCTTTATTTTCTCGTTGCAGGCGATACACTGATGATGGTCGTACCAAGCCCTGTCGCAGCCACATTCGTCATGCAGATCGTTCTCGTTGCAGTGACCTTCACGCACAGTGCATCCAGTGTGATAGTATCCACGGCCAGTTCTGCTCTTCGTCAAACAATCAAATTTACGGAGGGGTTGAAAGCACTTTCGACAGGACCCGCCGTCGAACTTGCTTGATAAACAAAAGCAAGTATCAATGTCGGAGCAGTATCTTGTCAAACTAGGCTTCTTTCGAGGTGGTGTGGCCGGGGCATCTATAGCTCTCTTGGACGACATGGTGAAGAGGTAGTGGCGGGTTGTGGCTTCGACGGCAGCTATTTGCTCTTTGTGAAGCAGAAATTGGGTTGAATGCAAACCTTGGGAAACCATTCGCTGCATGACCTTTCTCAGAACAAAGGTCACCGGTCATGCTCAGCGGGGTTACGGGGTGAGGGTGGATAGTGCAAAGGGACCGATAATAATTATTTGTTCCGACAGCATGTCTCCAGTACATGTACTGGTACCGCTACATGTGGTACCGGTACACATAGTGCAGGAAATGTTGCACCCGTGCCTCGGCCGTGAGATTGCGCAAGCTTGTAGCTTGTTCGTGCAGCAGAACAGAGTGCGAAACCCGAAGCTTGGGAATGGAAACGCCAACCGAAGTCAACCAGGCAGTCTCCCATCCTTCCAAATAGATGTTTCCCTCTAACCATTGAAACGCCAAGACGATCCAGGGGCAATGCTGACGATGGAACCCAGGAGTATTCACGTGCCCGAATTGGCTGCTATGAGATACGGGTTGGGTGTCGCGCTGCTGAAGCAGCTTTTGACCCATCTCCCAAGAGCGGTTGCCAGACTAACTGGTACTGCATTTCCTATTTGTTGGCATTGATCCATGTAGTTTCCCATGAAGACATAGTCATCATAAATAAATCCTTGGAGTCGAGCCTTCTCCAATGGTGTTAGCACGCGATCAAGAGAGTAGTGGCCAATCGCTTTCTTACAACGGATAGTTGGAGCGGGCTTGTCAGCCTCCAGCTTTTGTTCGGCGTCGACACAATAGTTTGGAACGCTCCATTGGTGTTGGTGTCCTATGACCGTGTGCATTGGAAGTGGCAACTCAAGGTTGGACACAGTAGCATGTGGGTCCACTGGTTCAGGATCTACTGCCTCAAGGTCACTAATGGCATCTAACGTGGTCATGTATGCTCTACCTGTTCCTCTCCCATGAGTTGGTGGTGGTGGCCGAGGCAACTCATAGCCATTTTGAACAGCAAGGAGGATCACTCTAAGGCGTGACTGTGGGTCACCATAGTCTTTTGAGTTTAGTGCTGCAACCCTGACCTGGTAGCCTAGAGCCAAGAGAGTAGCAATGACTTCCTCAAACATGTGACGACTCTCTCCTTGAACGATACCCATGACGTTCTCAAGTGTAAAAACCTTTGGACGCAGAATTTCTGTGATCTCCAATGGGACTAAAGTGAGACTGTTATTTTCCATTTCCTTCTGGCGTCGGTGTGGATTTGCGGATGAGTGCCCTTGACAGGGAGAAGATCCATGAAGGTTGTCAATTTCTCCTGGTTTGGGGACATCCTCTCTGTTCTCTCCCTTGCGCATACTCTCCAACACAACCCTCACATCTTCTTGCAAAACATGCTTGTTGGCGTTTGTGTTGTTTTGTTTAAGGGTCTCAACTGCTGCCTTGTCCTTTTCCACACTATATAGCACGTCCAGCCCAGCTTTCTGGAAACCATAGTCAATCCCACCTCCCCCAGCAAACAAATCCATCACAACTGGTTTGCGAAGACTACAGAATTTCTTTGCTTTTGTGTTCCTCAAATAGTATGAAAACTCTTTCCATTGGCCATCAGGTCCTTTGGCATGCGGCTCCCAAATCAATTCGGTGCTAAGATCATCAGGTGAAATATCAAGCGTCGGTTGCAACTCGGTAAGAGGGAATTCGGCTTTGCCTGGCAATTCGGCATACCTCCACTGATAATTATACTTTTTGTACAGAATTGAATGGGCTGCTTTCTTAATGGTAGTGTATTGTAATGCAACATAGACAGAGCAAACTGCAACGGATCTGGATGTCTCAATGGACAAGATCTTCAAAATCCTGTTTACTCTCATTGGGTTTATACAAACGTCGCCAACCTGGGGTTTTACGCCGAACCCATCGAATGTATCGGTAAATTTTTCTCCATCGTCTACGGTTTGCTGGAACCGTCGCGATGGGCATTCGGTATGCCTGTTCTTTTTTTCGTACCGCTTCATGCAATCGCCCTTGCGGATCATTTCACCGCAGAGGTAGCACTGATACCGGTAGTCGTACCAAGCTGGGTTGCAGTTACAGTCATCATATTTGCTTTTTTTCTCACAAAGCCCATCAATCAAAGGCTTGTCAACACCTCTGCAGCGCGTGTGCTGGTAATCAGAACCGCGCCCCTTGGTACAATCACCAGTTTGAATCCACCGAAGACACTCTCGGCATTTCTTCGAGTTGAAGCGAAACTTATGAGGAATGCAGAAGCAGGTATCTGTATCGGAGCAAAACGTTGGCTCTTGTGCCTCTGATCTTCGGTTCTTCCGATGCGTGATGTGGGTGCCGGTAGCGTCAACATATCTTTTGGACATCTATAGATGCTGCGAGTGTCGCCACGGATTTTTCTTCCTTGAGGGTGAACTGGGAAAGTTTGAATTTGTGACCGTTTCGATTCATGATTCATCATTCGATCTTTGGATCCCTTGGAGACGCACGCGTGCTTTTCTTGTCACACAATTTCATGCCATCGATTAGCCAGCCAAACTGGATGCGATTCACCTTTCCGAGGCCTGGGCACACTTACTCGCAGAAGACTTTCTGGGATCCTGCATTCGGGCTGCACTCTACGCACACCAGCAGCCTTGATACAACCGTAAATGCAAGGGATAGGCAGACCTCCATGTGAACACTCCGTGGGAAACGTCTTTTTGGAGTACATGTACGAGTGGAGGTTTTTGCTTCTGTGGGGAACTGTGTCTTCGCCTCAAACACTAAGAACCACCACCACTACCTGGTAGCAACAACCGTATGACACTGACTTGTACGGGTCTCGGAGGCAGCCGCGTTCATGTGCCAGTATTCGTAGAGCGTTGTTTGCTTACTTATAATACGGTATCATACTAAATGACAAGAAACGCTACCCAGTATTGAATTACATGCGCCGCAGTGCAGACTCGTCTATGGCCTAAGTTACTAGCCCACGTTATTTTTGCCAGGAACCTTCTTTGATTCGATTGCATCGATATTCACCTTATCTTTTCGCAAATAAGTATCGGGATATGGTTGTCCGTGAAAATAACATTGTCGTGTTCCTTAGGTGCTACCGGTAGCTAGTCCTTCTGGGGGAGGCAGAGCACTTCGCTGGTGTCCAAACCCACCGTGGATTCCACGAAGACAATGAAACTGGACATAAATTTCCCAATGTCTTCCTCCTTCATTTTCTTGGACTTGAGTATTTTGACACAATCTTCTGTATGCATGGCATCTTTGTCTTTTCGAGACTTGCGCTTGAGACCCTTGGCCACGGCACTGGCTATCATGATCGGAGGCGGCCCAGGCTTTGGCTTTGGGAGCATGATGATGATGGGATTAGGTTTTGGAATTCCTTTGCGGAACTCAATCTTTTCATATTCCTGGACAAACTCCTCTGCCTCCAAAAACGCCACAATCTTGTCCACATCTGCATCGTCAAAATTCTCACTCTTCTTCAACACTCGAATGAAGCCACCCACTGCCAGTTCGGCTTGTGAACTCTCTTCGAGACCACAGTGGGCCGCCAAAGAATTCAATTCCTCCATTGATTTTGACATTCTTCTTGCTTCTGCTTTACTGTGAAGAAGGTTGTTGTCGGTCCTTCTTTGTGGAATTAGACGCATGCTGCTGAGCAAAATTTGTTGAATAAAGTCTTGGTTTTGTGGCAAACGGTTAATTTTCATGTGTCATCTGTGGTGAGTTCAGGAAGCGCTGCCAAGCCATTTTCTAACCCGAATAATTCCTGCTTTGCCTCTTTAACGGCAGCTGTTGCCTACGTACACCGCAGACATCGGGTCGTGGATACCGGTACTTCCCGCGACTTCTGTCGAGAAAAAGATATGGCTCGACTACATGTACCGGTACCGGTACCGGTATGCCCGGAGGTACCGTGTACAGAGCCAGGGTGAGGGTGACAAATCAATTGTTCACGGCTCGAAGGCCATGTACATGTGTTGGCTGTCTATGCAAACAATACATCCTCTTTGAAGTTTATAAACATGGTATCGCAATCCCCTACCGGTAGTCCCAGCCTGACCAGTGGATTTGTTGAAACAGGGGGCTGTTCATTAAATTTTCATCTATTTCATCTCCAGCACGGAAAGACTGTTCAAGGGCGTCATTTGCAATCCTAAGATCAGACAGTAGTATGATGCAATGGTTGTTGTTGAACGAGACATTGGAAGTTTGGGTACTCCAATGTAGGCTTGAGCAAAGAGGCGTCATCCCTTTGTCGCTTCCCATGTCTTTATTATTGCAACTTTGCCCAGTACATGGATGGCTGTATGTGCCCAATCTCCTCACTTTTATTTTTCACGAAAGACCGTATTGTTGACTATTTGTTGTAATCCACCGGAAGCACCAGAATTTCATCGGCCACTTCCAGCTCACCCTTGTCTTCCAAAAAAACTGTAAAGACGGCCATGAAATTCAAAATGGCTTCTTCCTCCAGTCCCTTTTTCATCATCAGTTTGACGGCTTCTTCCGTGTTCCCGGCATCCTTGTCCTTGCGTGTCATTTTCTTGATGCTCTTGGCCAACAGGCTTGCCACCACCGGCGGTGGTGGTCCTGGTGGTGCCATGGGTGGCCTGGGCAATAACATCATGGGACTTGGTTTTGGTAGGGATGCTTTGAACGCGACGCTTTCGTAGTTCTTGAGCGCCTTTTCTCCTTCCGGTCCCACCAGGGTCATGATCTTTTCGAGTTTTCCCTTGTTATTCTTCAACTTTTCGCTCTTTTTGACGACACTCAAGAAACCTCCCGAGGCAAACTCTGTCTGCTCATTGCTGAGACCACAGTGAATGACTGCTGCTTTGAGTTCCTCCATTGGTGCAAGGAACTTGTAAAAGGTGGTCATATGCGATTTCCTCTGCTTTTTGTGTTCTCATAAGCTGTCTCACCCTTACAACAGGTACCAATGGTTCTGCTCCATGGCCTTTCTTGATGAAGAACCCTGTTACGGTTACTAGTCTAGCTACCTGGTATCATACATGTAGCTACGATGTACTAGGAACCGGTACCAGGTACCGGTACCATAGCCGGCAAGGATGGGTTCGGCTCGACTTGTCACTCGATCTCATTCGATGTCGTTCTCAGAAAAGATCCAAAAGATACGGGTACGTCACCCGTGCTCGGCCGTTTTTTTTGTTTATTTTGTGAGGACGATGACACCCATTGCTTACTCATCAAGCGCCATGACACAACAGCCGACTGCTTACTCACCAATCACTCAAGGTAGAAGGGTCGCTCGATTTTCTTCTCACAATTCCTTTTCGCAGCAACGACCAACCTAATCTCTTGATAACAAAGTAGGAAACATGTCCGCAAAAGTCGCAATTGCCTGTCTTGCCCTTGTCATCGCCGTGGCAAACCCTATTCTGGTCGAGGGTCTAGTATCCATACAAGAACGACCGTCATCGACCAGGCGCATTTGGCTGACCACACAGGTACCATCCCTGATGGCTGCGGCTGCGGCGGCGACTATTGTTCTTCCAGACTCTGCCACGGCGGCATCGGCTCCAGCACCCGATCTCAAGTTTATCGAAACAGCCTCTGGATTGTCCTACGCGGATGCCAAAGTCGGCACGGGTCAACCCGTTACCGACAAGGGGTCATCGGTTACCATTGATTATGTCATGTCCACCACCGGCGCTCGTTATGGCTCGAAAATCTACAGTACGAAAGATACGGATGCTCCGTATCGATTTCGATTGGGAGATGGCACCACCATTCAGGGCATTGAATTGGCCATTGCGGGTGGCAATGGCATTGAACCCATGCGACCGGGCGGCATTCGGAGGGTGGTGATTCCAGCCTCATTGGGATATCAAAGCTTGGCGGAGCCGCTGTCGGGATTGCAATACGAAAATTGTCAGCAAGGCAAGGGCGTGGGACCCATTCCACCAACCGACCAAGGCACAACCGCCGAATACTTTCAACGGTTCAAGAATATTTATTGCAATGCCAATAGACCGTACCAACCTGATCTGGTCATGGATATCAAGTTGTACGGAAAGAGGTAGCGGGGACAACCTGAGTGAGATTTTGAATTTGCTCCTTACAAATATTTGAATCCAAGAAAACTATGCTAGGAAGAAATGGTTCCAATACAGTGGAGGAGATTCTAAATTAGTTAGTCTACCAATAGCGTCGTAGCATGTGCTACCTGAAGTATGTATGTATACACGATTGGGAAGCTTCTGAACCGGAGATACACAAGAAAACATGTATATGAACAGTTCGTTTTCCTGTCTTTCCCGAAGCCGGGCAGAGGTTCATCGTCTAGTGGACAGCTTGAGGGTCATGTTGTTGGCAAGCTGGTTTCTCATTCTCGCCTCGGTCAAACGCATTGCCCAGTGAACCCAAAGATACCTTGAAAGCTTCCTCGTTGGACTATCTCGACTCAATTGGAAAAACGATCGACCAAGAGTGACGCCAGTGGTCCCAATGGATTCCCAAAGTCGCAATCTGGATTCTTGTAGACCAATTGGTACAAGTTTGGGTGAAACAGTGTCGTTACCGCGCACGAGCCGTCAATGAACCGCACCATGGCAACGTCGTTCCTTTCGACGAAGTAGTCTCGCGCCGACTGCATCTGATCAATCCAATGCTCCATCGACTTGTCCACAGCCACTGGATGATCGTTAAAGTAGTTGAATTGCCCATTGATCTTGTCTTCTTTTCGGTCCACAAAGTCATCCAGGATATGTGCCACAAAGGAAACAATCTTGTGCATCTCGAGGTGTTCTTGAACGTGCTGATTCCCAAACAAGTAGAGCTGCGTGACATAGGAACCACCGTAGTCACTCATCTGCGTTAAGTGGTCGTCTGCTGGAACATCACCAGGATTAAGGGTTCGAGCTTGCATGTACGCTTGGATCCCTTCACGGATCCTTTCATTGCTGCAAACTTGGAGCAAGATACCGATATTGCCGCCGCTGTCGTAGGCATCTGAAAGCTTGTTGGCGATCCACCACGGAAGAGTGCAATGGATGTAGGCCAGCTACAAAAAAGAAACAACAAAGCTCTGAGTTGGTTTCTCTCCTGCACAGAAGACGATACGAATTTTCCCCATGCACCAAAGCTGCATCGTTTGGGTAGCGCTCAAACCCCACGGAAGGTTCTTTCAACACACACATGCACGTACCTTTTGCTGCCAAGTATGGCCAAGAGCATATCCGGCACATACTGGATAGAAGATACCTTTGCAGATTCTCAACGCGGAGGGAATGAGCTGCAGCACCAGCAATGCATACCAGAGGTTCGAGATGTCCACCGGCAAGGAAAGCACCGAGAGACGATCCAAGAGCATGGCGATAATCAAAGGCCATGCAAAGGCAACTAACCTCAAGGCATCATGAGGCCATCTCCAGATAGTTCCCAAGACAGTTCCTGTAACGCAGTAGCAGATGCAAAGACCCCGCTCAGGAATGGTTGGCAGGTACGGTTCCCAACATGGGACCTTTGCATCCTTCGGGATCTTCATTTGCTCGTTTGCCTTGGTTGGAGCACACATACACTTCGATGCAAGGAGGCGTTGCGGAGAAATAATGAGGCGGCTGCGGTCCTGCGGTGCCGTCAAGATGAACTGACTCTGGAGAGGTCTCTTCATCAGTGACTGCCACTCGCTCACACTCTACCGGTACCCGAGCGAGCTTGTGGGATCTGGAGTCAGGATACCGGTACATGTACGCACCAATAATTACAAAAGCTAGTAGAAAGGCCTTGGAATTCTCCGCTTGGGTTAGCTTGCGACTTGCAACGAAGGACGAAGATTGAATGAATTACACCACGTCAATCTACATAGCTTCTACATGAACTATACCGTAAACTTGTTGGAAAGTGACCTTTGGGCGTTTAAGTGAACCTGGAAGTGGTACGGGATGTTCAGTACCGGTGAACCAGAACGATGTTCATTGGAGCTCGTAAGAAACATTCTTCTGCTAAGTTCGCGATCTGTACGTTTGTAATTATTACCACGAGTAATTCTCTTATTCCCGGAAAGACTAATACTCTAATTCCTACTGTATTGTACCGGTACTGTACCGTGAGTACAATTCTTCCTTCCATCTCAGAAGGTAAAGTACTGTATTTTCATACTGTAGCGCTGAGCGCTACGCAAAGCAACTCTTGGTGACTTGCGATTGCGGAAACTTCTCGGGCAGAATCTTTGGATATATTTAGGTAGACGCGGTAAAACCAATTTTTTAATTATATGTAACGTTAGCGCCATAAATGCCTCAGCTACCCAACTATCGCTGGCTTCCGGTTCCGCAGTCACCTGCGACCCATGGAAAGGCGCAAGCAGTACTAGCCAGTACCGTAGTAGCGATAGCAGTGTCACCTTCGACCATGCAGAAGTCCCGGTGCATCTAACATCTCACCAAGCAATTACCAAAACCATGGACCAAAACACTCTATTACTCTCTCTTCTTACCCTGTTTCTGGCAACCTTATTACTGTTGGGAGGCTATGTCCTAGTCAGTTTGACGGGTGACAAACGGTACAAGGAAGGGGATGGGATTGGCAAGTTGGTGCAAGTGTTTCAAATCATGACGTTTCGCGTCCAACCGATTAGTCAACAACCGCGCAAAGAGTTTGTCAAGATCTTGTCGCAATTCATTGACAATTTGGCCCGTGAGGAAAACCAAACCGAGATTGTAGGGGACGCCCAGTACATAAAGATGGAACTATACCGTCGAATGGTGGGAGAAACCTTCGACTTTCAAGTGCTGCATGATTTGACGCACTCCTTTGTCCTGATTGCCAACTCAGAATTGACCACCTGGGGGTACTTGACACTGCCCTTGTTATTTATCAAGAGTGGATTTTGGTGGGATTATGATTTGAATTGTATGAAGGGAGCTCTTACCGCTACACTGTGTACCATTGCCACCTTGCCCCGAAAAGAGGGTGAAGACTTGAAAGAAATGGCCTTGCGGTACAAATTGGTACGGCATTACATGGATAACAATCCCTTTGTGGGAGTTACCGCATGTCCCATGTTGGAAGTCTGGAGCAACATCAAGCTGCCGAAAATCGTCAATACGGACCAAGTGGAACTGGTAGGAGAAACCATGAAATATGCAAAAGTGGTCCAGAAGAAACAAGTCAGTTAAGACAACCAGACAGTACTGGAGGAGATGCCAAACAATCACCTTTGAGTGGGAGGGAGCAGAAACGTGTCAACGCTACTTCATGTAACAGTAATCGAACAACCTCCCAGTCGAAACAATATGCCAGAAGGCGGTCAACGATATTGAACGATCATTCTTCCCTACTTAGTAGGTTTTTCTATAGGTTTTCGGTCATTTCTTGGTGAAGTTATTTTGAGATGCTCAAAGTTACAAGAGCTAGCTAGCTAGGTTGAAGACACAAGGTGTCTGCGAAACCCGATACTTCTGTGTGGTATGAAGGAGACGCTTAGATATTGAACAGTTGATCCCAGGTGGAAGAGTGCCCGAGACTGGGAAGTTGTTTCTTCTCCAGGCAGCCACTGAACAGAACTTCACGAGCAAACTCTTGTCTTCCAATCGCAGCAGCTCGTGCAGCAATCGCTTGGACATTGGACTCTTGGTATACCTGTTGCAGCGTCTGGTGAACAGTCAGCCACAAGCTCAAACTTGATGTGTACCAGGCGCTCATAGCACAAATTTAGAGGCACGATGCCTGAAAAGTTGTTCCCATTCCACCTGGAGCGATCCAGATCACTCAAATTGGATATTTCTTCTGGCAAGGTTCCTTCCAACTGATTATTGGCAACATCGAGCACAAAAAGGTTGGTCAACAGTCCCACGCCCGAGCTGATGGTGCCTGTGAAGCCGCAATTGGCCATCCTGAGACTCCTCAAATCATGCAGTCCTTGATAGAGCTCTTCTGGAATGCGTCCACCCATCCTTGTGGTGGATAGATCCATCTCTGCCAAATGTTTTAACAATGCAATCTGCGAGGGTATGCTCCCAGAGAGGCCAGTGTTTCCCAAAAACAAGTGCCACAAGTTTCTTGCCTGTCCTACCTACAAAATAAAAAAAATCGTTACAATGGACAGTCACTCCTGCGCCGTGGCCGAAGCCTTGGGCAATCCCCCCAAGCCGAAGTGAGGGTTCTTTGCCTGACATACCTCTGTGGGCAAGGTTCCACTTAGCTGTTGGAGGTTTTTAATATGGCATGGTGAGCACATTTAGAGGATGAACGGTGAACTGGTCTGACAACCTGGCAACTTACTTGGGTGTTGGAGAGGTACAGCCCTCTAATGGATGGCTGGAGAAAGATTTCATGAGGCACTGTACCTGTGATTGCGTTGTGGGCTAATGAAAGGGTTTCAAGGGGAACCATTCCTATTGTACTAGGAATGGTGCCACTGATTGTGTTGTTGCTCAAGATGAGTGAACGCAAGCTTCGAAATGGCCCAACTGGGAGTGGTCCCGTCAAGATATTGTCACGAAGATCCAGCACCTCCAGGGTGGCGCCGAAGTCTCTGTGTAGGAGGCTTGGAACAGTCCCAGACAGCTCGCCATCTCGCAACCTGAGTTCTTTTAGATGGGAGAGTTTGGTTACTTCCCAGGGGAGGGGGCCATTGAGACCATTGAACCCTGAAAAAAAGGAAACGTATGAGGCATCGGTTCGACATTTGCAAGGCTACACTAACAAGCAAGAACCACACAATGGTTTCGTACCTAGATCAAGCCCTATAACCTTCATTTGGCTCGCATCAGTAGTGTAACAATCAACGCCAGCCCACTGACATTCATGATTCCCAGACAGCCACCGTTCGCCCAACAGTAGTAAAGGTTCATTGGGATGAGGATTTTTGTAGCAGAACTTGGTTGGTGTCTCCGGACTCGGGTTGCAATCGTGCCAAGGACGGCTTTGTGTCGTCTGAAAGTAGAAGAGTACGAGTATAAATCTCTGAACCAAGTTTTCGTCCTCGGCATGGAGCTGCATGGGGTCCTTGTTCAGAATCCATCCCAGGGCTTTTCGTCTTGTCTTCCAGCTTGCGTTCCCTTGCGGGTTAAAGTAGTCTGAACCCAACACGTGCATCAGCGCATTCTTAATGCGAGGTCCTTCCACAGTTTCTCGCAGCGTGCCTCCTGTTTCACTGCCATCCACCTGACAGACGCCCTTTGCGCAAATTGAAACAACTGTGATGGAGACAAGAACTACAAAGAAGAAGCCCACAGGAAGGGCCAGTCTGGGTAGAGTTTCGGACCACTTCTTGTTTGGTTTGATCATTCTCTCGAATGGCACTGCTCGCGGCATATCGTCTGGATCCTCAGTCTCCGTAACGGGGTTTGCTTCTGCCAGTGTCTCCAACCCAGCACCGCTGCTATCGTCGGAGTCGGGGTTATGCATGGCTTCGGAATCGGCAGTAGCATCCTGGGAATCCGTCTCCTGCCTCCATGCTTCCGCCGCTCCGGTTACCGCGAATGCACCTGGTGCAGCACTGGTACCGCTACTTCTGTGACTTGTGACACTGGCCGTTCGACTTGTGACACTATCTCTCTTGGAGCAGCAGGGTTTGTCCGAAGGGGAAGGGGAGACATCTTTTGACGATGAATGCACATTGGTGGCAGATAAGGCAGCTTCAATGTCATCTTCTCCATCCTCCACTGAGCGTTTCATTGCTTCCGGCTGATCCTTAAAAGCAAGACCTCTACCATCTTTGTCGCCTCCTCTTTCGGTACCATCAACCTCACCGGATTGTCTTGCTGGAACCAACTGGCGCATCTCCGCAGGCGATAGTCTCGTGGCTGTTGCTCCTTCGTTTTCTTGTTGTAGAATGAGCATTTTCCCGATCATACCCACAGTGTTCTCGTCGGGGGCAAGCCCAGACTCTTCATCATGATGATTAACACCCAGTGAGGTGGTTTCTGCCTTCTCTATCTCTGCTTCGCCTGTATCTCGTGGCCCCGTTTCGGCTTCAGCTGCCTCTTTGCGTTGCGACCTCAGTTGGTTGGACATGGTGCTCTTTGACCGATGCAGACTATTATTATTATGTAGAAGCAAGCTCTGTTTCAGCTTCAGCTAAGCATGTGGTGCAGTACAGGACAATACCGGGTGTGTGAGCCGAGCTGCAGAGCGTGTTGAGTTTTTGAGCTGCGCTTTTGATGATGGTCAAATTTTTAAAGCAAAGCGTCGGATGTGTCCGCTGGCATTCGTAGCCTTCAGCCCTCGTTGCTCTCAGTTCTCAGGCAGAGCTGTTCTCAGTCATTTTGGGCCTTCTTTGAAATTCTCAAAGGGCAGGCTCACTAACCTTCAGTAGACTGGGGGCAATAGGACTATGTCATTGTCGACGTTAACAGCTTCTTTCACTACAAGCAGTTGCATATTCTGTAAACTGTCAAAACCATACTAGTACTTTAATAACTAGTATTCAATAAATCCTAAATCTCAGCTTGACTCAATGGAACCTGGAACAGTACTCCTAGAACACATATTAGACATAAGGGGTTTCGATGCTACGGTACGACTATACGCGTAAGCCGGTACTACTAGTATGGTACCGGTACCGGTACTGTATTGGATAAGGATACTCAATAGCCGTACTCTAGCTACCGGTAGTAGAGTATAATACTCCAGTACTCAAAGTACCTGGTACTAGCTAGCTACTATTAATAGTAGTTTGGCAATCGAGATCTCACTATGAAATTCTGTACTCGAGCACTACTACTGGCTAGAACACTAGCTAGAACATAACTGTCCAATTGGAACTCAAAAGAGCTCAGCAACAGTACGTACCAGCGTTCAGCGTACAGCGTACTAGTAAGAGGTCGCACCCACCAGCTCCAGCCGCACACCGTGCAACGTAGTAAATAAATGTACAACAGCCAATCTCGATGCCCTGGCGCTTGGCACCTCACCTTCAGCTCGCTTTGGACGAATCAGGCATCGAATCGAATCCGTGATAATCAATGGTCATTGAGCACAACCGGCACATGCGAAGATGGGCCAAGAGGGAAAATAGATGGGACGCTTTCTCCGTCTTTTCCAAATTGCAAACTTCAGAGGACTTAGCTTAGTTCGTCTACAGGACCGTCCGACGGTTTTCACACAGGATTTTAAAAATCTTGAAATTGCCACGACTGACTGACCGTTTAATAAAAACAATCCCTTAAACAATCCCTTAACTCATCAACTATCCCTTAAACAATCCCTTAAAGAAACAATCCCTTAAAACAATCCATTAAATCTTGGACTATCCCCTAAACAATCCCTTAACGCCAAATGGACATACCATACAACTATCCCCTATTTCTTCCACTATTTCCTAAACAATCCCTTAAATAAACAATCCCTTAACAACAATCCTTTAAATCTTTGACCATCCCTTAAACAATCCCTTAAGAAACAATCCCTTAATTGTGCTGGTCAAGTTTTTGTCAGTCGCGGAATCTTTTTAAATCCTGAGTGAAAACCGTCGGACGGTCCAGTATAGCTAGGGAATGCAGCTGGGTGATTTATTTAAGTCTGCCCAACAGGAATTGTGGTCATCGAGAATGATGAGGCCCCGCAGTAGAGCTCCTCTCTGGAGCTTGATAGCAAAATTTGTTCGCATGTAAATAACCAAAGATGTCGATCGATGCCACTGATCACACTTACTTTATTGATGCACCGTACCTACTTTCTATTCAATTCCGATGTCTACATGTAATCACCAGTTATCAGAAGCCTGTGATTAGCCGCTGATACAGCGTACGATCCCTTTATTAGCTCCACAAAACACGCCAACGTACCATAATTAACGATAACAAGTACTGTACCGGTACAGTAGCGGTACCGGCACACTCATCCAAGCAAGACACGCCGGTCGTACCACGAATGGCGCGTGCCATTCCGACTACGAAAAGGTACTACTAGTATTACTGTTTGACAGCTCCAACGGTTTAAAGGTGCTCTTCCACGATCTTTTGGCAGCACAAAATCAAATCTGACCTCGACAAATCCCTCCAACCTCATCAACTTCTGGCTGGATAGGAGGGAAAAGAGCTCTATTAGATGTCAGATACCATGTCAACTCGAAGGTCCCCCGTTGGAGGCAAGGGTAGCAGCCCCTCTTCTTCCGATCCTTCCCCCGTGAAGAAGAATGGACATCATCAACTCAAGGGTTCCTCACCTTCACCGTCCCCATCTCGAAATGGCATTGGCAAACCGAAGCGATCCTTTTTGGATACGGGTCGACTGTGTCTGTTACGGAATCGAGGGAAACCTTGCTGGTATGGGTTTATGATATTGGGGACGTTAGTGGCTGGATCAACCTTTGCCATTGTGACCAAAATGCACGATCCCATCGTGTTTTCCCTCGACAACACGCCACAACAACGGCTGAGAATGACCTTTGACGAACCCCGTACGGTCAGTTCAGAACGAGTTTTATATAGTGATATTTTGCTGCCATCGAACACATGGGATAAACTCACTTGGAAGTCTCTCATTCAACGAGCCCAGTATCAAGCCAAACCACTCATGATTGGATTTCTGCTGGTGAATCCTACCCGCGAGAGTCTCGCCGCCAATTACAATATCAATCGACGACGAAGTTCTGCTCTGGCTAAAATGAAGCAAAATGATATTTCTCCTCCAAAGTTTGTCCCAGAACAATTTCAAGTCGCGCGCATCAATCCGCGAGATCATGGAGTGGTCGATATAGTCTCTTCACCTTCGGATCCACCTAAAGCATCATTGAAAAAGAAATTTCGAAAACCCTCTTGGTCCTTTCAAAATGTCCTTGTCCGGGAATTGGGCAATGGCGTGGAACAACAAAAGGACATTGCCCACAATTCCAAAGACTACAATCGGTACAAACCTGATGATCCCGAGCAAGATTGCGTCCCACAGTACGATTGGCAAACGTTGTCATTTCCCAATTGCAATTCACTCCACGAAATTGATGTTTTGACTCGCATGAGAACCCTCAATCCGGCAGAAGAACCTGAATCAATGCTCTTGGCACGCGGTGGATATCGCGATGTCTGGTTTGTCGAAGACAACGATTTGCCACCCGACATATTGGGAGAACCCATTGCCATGAAAACATTGCTATATCAACATCCCTGGTCGGAACGAAATCAAGATCGACATCGACGAGATGCACTTGCCACGGAACGATTGACAGCATCGCCGTATGCGCTCAATTTGTATGGGTATTGTGGCAATACGGGGTTGTATGAATTTGCCGAAGGAGGATCCTTGGAAGATGCTGTGGATAATGAAAAGGAGTGGAAGAAATGGACACCTGTCACCAAAATGGTATATGCCTATCAAGTGGCCAATTCCATTGCCGATGTCCACAATATTGATCGAGAGGGATATCCCAGCATGTCGCACACCGATATCAGTATGAGTCAGTTTGTGTCTACCGATAATGGCGAGACCTATCAGATCAATGATTTCAATCGAGCACGATTCTTGTACCGGACCAATGACGATCCCAATGAGTTGTGTCCATTTCATGTCAGTAGCAACAAGGGCAAATTCCGCAGTCCAGAAGAATATGGTGAGTGGTTGTTTTGAGAAAAAAAGAGGTTTATGACGTTGTTTGGTGTATGAAGGAACTCATGAATGATTCATGCTGGTTTCATTATTTGCGGCTTTTTATAAATAGCCTACGAACCTGAAACTGCTGCCATTGACAATTTCAGCATGGGGAACATCTTCTATGTGATTCTGACCGGGCAGTATCCTTTTGAGGACATGAAAAAGACGGATGCACAAGAAGCTGTGAAAAGGGGCAAGAGACCGGAAATTCCAGAAAAATACCTGAATAGTAAAGACCCTATGGTCCAGGCACTGGTGACAGCTATTCTCAAATGCTGGGTCCAACATCCCTCCAATAGGGCCACCTCACGACAAATTCAACAATTACTGAAACCTTTGGCTGAAAAAGCAATAAAGAAAAAGCAACAACAAAAGCAGAAAGAAGAAGGAAATCAAGAACAGCAAGAATCTGATGAAGGCTCGGGGGATGACGAGAATCAATAGTGTTGCCGGAGCTTGCCCCTCAGAATAAATGCCCGGTCTTACGGCGCCTTTTCCAGTAGGCTTATTCACAACCACTGGGGGAAAACAATGACAACTCGCTATGCCTGTTGAGGAGAGTCAGCCAATCTTGGGGGTGCGGTGTGATCGCTACAAACCAACTCAATAATATAGAACGACAACAGACCCAAACTCTTTGGTTTCTGTTCTTTTATTTGCTATTACTACTACTTTGTTTATTTTGATTGAAGATTCGATTCTTCTTTGGCACTTCCGTCGTCTTTTTACGCATACATATACTCTCGTACTTTTCTTCGTTCTCGTTCGTTGTTGTTGGGTCTTTCGGGGCACATAATATCATTGTTGTGAGGTGAGTCAAGGTGCTATGAGGAGCTGGGCTCTTCCATGTTGTATGGCCACTCGCGATCGTACAATTCATCCTCAGGGATCTGGTCCGCGGCGGTGTAAGCATTCAAACCAAGAACGTCCTTCATCTTACGTCCGTTACGAATGTACTCTTCGATATTCTTTGGATCCGCCGACCAGCGAAGCGCATCCCTGGCAAACGGAGGAGCCGTGGACTCGTAGACACGCACGAAATGGGCAATGAACCTGAAAATAAGAGAAAGAGAATGGTGTGAGTGAGTTTGGAATGAATCATCGTACGGTAGACAATTTTAAAAGTGACGGGACCATCATATCGTCGTACGCAACGCAACGAGAGACGTACCTGACATAGTAATCGGCGAAACTGGGACTCTTTTCCATCACTCCCGATTCGCGCAGGGCCCAAAAGTGTAAGCGCATCCATGTGCGGCAATCCTCCAACTGGAAATGCTCGCCTCGTTCGGATGCCGGACGCTTGGGGGAGTACCATGCCGCAACATGGGCCGAACTTCGGTCATGGACAGGACAACCGCGCCCGCGAGCAGCCCGATCCTGATCCCAGACATGGGAGCCACTGAGCTTTTGATGAATCCACTTGGCAAAGCGGGATCCATGGGGGTCGTTGTGACTGCGAATGAATTTGTCCAGAGTCTTGTCCTGAAAGGCGAGCTCGTAGAACTTGTCCGTGACTGTTTGCAAGTCCTCCAAAGTCACCTCGTGTTCCATCAAGTATCGCGAGCCTGGAGATGGAACATGGGAGCGACCACCGCCTCCCATGGACAAGGGGATGAACTGGAACGGATGGCGAGTAGTAGTTGGGTGCTGCTGCTGGGTTGGCTGGGTTGCCTTGGCATCGTTGTCGTTGACCGCCACGGGAGTTTCCTCTTGCTGAAGGTCGGCATCCGATGCAAGCAACATGTCCATCTTTTGTTTCATTTCAACGTTTTGTTCCTGAGAGATTGTCATGGTTGTTGTCTTTGTAGTGTTTTGTTCTTCTTTTCTTCTGTGTTACTTTGTGTTGCTTTGTGAGTTGGTTTGTTTGCTTTTGCAATCAATTTGTGAGCAGAAGGTGATCGTTGTTGCCGATAGGTCCCACTCTTGTGCTCGGGAAGGTCGGAGGAAGTGGTTCCTGGTTTCGATCTTGTTCGCCGAAGGTCTTGGTAAGGTTTCTACACCAGATCGAAAACATGCACACTTGATCTTGTCGGTGGCTCGGCGCTTGAAACCTGCACCTCCCGATGTCGGTACCGGCCTAGTACCGCTTTGGGTAAAGGGGACCTGTGTATGTAAACAGCCTGCCGGCTTTTTGAAATCTAATGGATACAACGGTCAATTGGAAGGAGTTCGAAGAACCGAACCAAAAAGCCACGACAAAGACACTACTCTCTCAGGCTAGCTAGATAGTAGAGTACAATCCAGAAGATAGATAAATGTTGGGAGTCCTTTGGAATATCTTGAAGCGTCCGTCGCTGTGGACGACTATAGTGGCACTGGCTGCCTACTGGGATCATCAAGCATTGCGAGGCAAATGGATCTACGACGACGCGGGCAGTGTGGCCAAGAATGTGGTGGTCAACGGTCAAGTGCCTTGGAAGGATGCCTTTACACGAGACTTTTGGGGAACGCCCATGAAGGAACCCCAATCGCACAAATCCTTCCGCCCCATTACCACACTCTCCTTCAAAGCCAATTGGATGTTGGCCGATTATTTGGGCACGGCCGATACCGAAGAGCACACGCACTATTTTCACGTGGTCAATGTACTACTGCATGGCATCAATTCGGGGCTCGTCACCGAAGCGGCAGCTTTCGTCTTTGATGATCCTGCAGTCCTAGGAGGAACGTCCGATGGAGATATCTTGGCGCAGTTGATTACCGGGTTTATATTTGGGTTGCATCCTGTCCATGCTGAATCTGTGTCCAGTAAGATACAGTAGATGTCGTTCTCGTCGTAAAAATGCTTTTGAATGGATTGCTCAATCATCTCGCTTGCTTAATTGCTCTCTCTTTCTCTACAGATATCACCAGTCGAGGAGAATTGCTCATGACATTCTTCTTTCTCGTGGCATTCTTGTCGTTTGCCAGTCATTTACCGGCACGAAATACTCCCTCTCCCAAGGGGGCAGGTGGTATGATGCAGTCCATTCTCTGTGTCTATATCATCCCCTGGGTAGGAATGACGGCATCACTCTTCTCCAAAGAACAAGGAGCCACCACTCTCTGTGCCTTGGTCGCTTATGACTTTTTGAAACACCACACGTCGGCTCAAGAATACTTTTCCAAATTATTGTTTCAAAGAGACTCCTACTCGCTTCGGTTCCTCGGCAGAACCGTCGTCTTGGCCATTCAAACGATCCTCATGGCGGGATGGCGCAAATGGTTGAATGGAGAGAGCAGTCCCGATTTCATTTACGATCAAAACCCCGCTGGATTTGCGGAACATCGCTTTACACGGGCATTTTCCTTGAATTGGGTCTATTGCCTCTATATTCGGGATATGATCTTTCCAGTTTATTTGGCACCCGATTGGAGTGGTGTCAGTATTGATCTCATTGAAGATATTTCCGATCACAGGGCGCTCTTGGTCATTTTCTTGTGGATTTTTGCCTTTGCGTGTGTCCAGTCGCTCTTTGTGGGATTGCCAGAGCACGCAACAATACTCGAATCGGAAGTGAGGAGGGTGTTGTTGATGGCGTTTTTTGCCTTTTTGTTCCTGCCCTTTTTGCTATCCTCCCATCTGCTGGTCGTCGGAGGATTCATGAAGGCAGATCGTGTCGTGTACCTCCCGCTGTTTGGGTTCTGTATCATGGAGGCACTGCTGGTGAAAACGCTATGTTGTTCCTACATTCTGGAACCAGCCCAAACGAGTCCTCCCGTTACAGCAGCCAAACCCAACACGACAAACGAATCGACAACCAAAGGCAAGAGTGACCCGCCACCAGAGCTGAAAAGTGAATCCGAGGCAAAGAAAGAGCCGGCGCCCGAGAGCGAGAACGAGCCATCGGCTGAGGGCAAACTTGACTCTGCAGAAGACAAGGACAAAGATTTGTCCACAACAACCAACAGTGACAATGGAAAACAAAAGAGTGAACAGGCTCCAAAAAAACCAGTAACGAAATCTCGTTTACGGGTCAATCTGTTGGGTCAGCTCTTGTGCCTAATTCAGATTGGACTCTTCTCGGTGAAACTTCACGAACGTAACATTGCTTGGAGCAGTCCAGTAATTCTCTGGACAAAGGCTTTCAATGTCAATCCGAGGTGAGTGATGAGAAATTCAATGTTCTGTCTACTAAAGATTTCTCTGGGGCGTCCAACCTAACTCTTGTTTCGTTCTGACTCGACTGAAAGGTCTCACCATACAATGTACAACTGTGGGTACGAACTATCGCTGCGGCAACGATATGCGGAAGCGGAAGAAGTCATGCGGCCCATTGGAAATGCACGAGTGGACGGGCCTTCCAACACTTTTGTATACGCCATGGTTTTGTACAATCTTGGTCGATGCGACGACGCTCACTATTACATTGACATTGCCATGGATGTGCTGGAAGAACAACGAATAGAAGGAGGAATTCGGCATCAAAGTAGTGCATTGGATCGGACCAAAAGCAACTTGCTGGTAGCGCGGGGATATTGCACCACCGAGAACTTTCAAAAGCAAGGACGCATTCTGCAAGAGGCGGTGCGAACAGACCCACGAAACACCTATGCCGTCCAACAATTCCAGGCTTACCTGAACAAGATGGAGCAAATAAAGGAGATGAAGGAGAAATATGGAATGGATGTGCCCGGGATGTAGACGGCTAACGCCAACAACTCTCTTGGTTACTTCTGGGCAACTAGTGAGATTGCAAGGCTAAAAACCAGTTCCCCTACTGTAGGCGATTTGCCGCGCCCGTGAAAAAGGGCTTCCAAAAGACGTTTCAATTTAGCTTTGGAATCTAGTTTATCGGGAAATATATTATCGTAGCTAGCTGGTTTCTAGAGCATGAAGGTATGAATGATCGTGCAAAGCAAAGCAACGCAGACCAGTTGCTTTGCTTTGCAGACCATATCAGGAGATGATTGATCATCGCACATGAATTTCTGGATTTCAACGTGCTTTCGCTGGCCGTCAGGTCAAAGCGCAGGGTGTTTTTTTGTTGCTGTTTTGCCATCGAATTCTCTACATGCACCCTCCTTGTAAGTTGACATGCAATGTTCGTTCATTCACTTGTGGATCCAATCCACCTTTACATTCTCGCGTCCTGCCAAGTACTTGTCAATCGACATGGCCGCAATGCATCCGTCCGCTGCAGCCACGACGACCTGTTTGTGATTCGTGTTGCGAATGTCACCAATGGCATAGACTCCCTTGACATTGGTTTCCATTTCTTCATTGACAATGACACCACCATCTTCCTTAAAGTCAATATTGCTGCTGACATAGTCGGTGATTGGTTTGGAACCGCCTCCTCCACCGGCGTAGATGAAGACTCCGGTCACGGGTATGACTTCGGGCTCGTCCGATTGTTTTTGCTTGACTTTGATCCCTGTGACCCCCTTGACTGCATCGCCTTCGACGCCCAAGAATCTTGTGGTTGGCCATTTAATGACGTTGCCACTGGCTAAGAGTTCCCGTACATGTTCACTTTGATCGGGACGCGGTCGGGAGGGTGTCACCCAATGTACCGTATTGGCAAACTTGGTCAAAAATTGCGCCTCTTCCATGGCTTCCATATTCATTCCCTTGACGGCGACATCCTCACCACGATAAAAGGCACCGTCACAAGTGGCACAGTAACTGACACCTTGTCCTAGAAATTCATCTTCTCCTGGAAACGGTTTGGCCACTCGTCCCATGGCACCGGTCGCAAATACCAGTGCCCTGGTCTTGAAAACGGCATCGGGTGTGTAGACGGTATGTCGAGTTTCACCGTTTTCTTCCATGGCGGTATCAATCATGAATACTTGTGCTCGACGATAGTCGGCACCATAGTCAATGGCCTGGCTGCGAATTCGTTCTAGCAATTCGTCTCCTTTCATGCTCTTGTCGACACCGGGATAATTGGCAATGTGCGAGGTAATGGCCAATGCACCGAGACCTGGATTCTTGTCCAAAATGACAGTTTTATGCCTGGCTCGCGCCGTGTAGAGTGCACATGTGCACCCAGCGGGACCACCACCCACAATGGCCACATCGCACTCGACCATTTCCGGCATGCCCATCATCAAGCCATCGTCATCATCGTCGTCTTGTTGTTCTGGTGCTGCAAACATGTTGTCTTGTTCTTCACCTGGTTGGGAAAGTTCATTGTCATTATTCTTGTATTCTCCACCGCTACCTTCTTGTTGAAGGATGGACTGCAACGAGTTGGCAATATCCTGAATGACGGCTTGTTTTTCTTGCTCTGCCTGTTCGACCTGCGCCTCAAAGTGCCGTATGGACTGAATGTATGGATTTTCTTCTTCGTCTTGCCATGATTGCTGCTGTGAAGGGTCTTCTTGCCACTGCTGTTTCTCCCACGGCTGTTTCTCCCATGATAAGAATAATCGACTGGATGTAGTACTACTACATGTACTGGCAGTCTGATGTGGAGAGGAGGAGGAGTATGGAATGGTGAAGGAAGAGACTGCCACCAGCGATAAAACCAGCCAGAAAAGTGATATCCTCATCACAACTTCCATCTGCCGCTTTGTTACACCTTCTAACTTTTCAAAGGAAGACAACCAACGCTGCGTTTTGAACCTATTGAGAAGCCTTGACGGACCCTTTCAGTTGAATTGAATCTATGAATCTCGTTCGGTCGCATCTTCGTTTCGCTCTTCCAATGTAAGGCCTTTTGTTTGATGTGTGGGAGAGAATGTTGATGTGGTCGATCTTTGGATCTTTTGGTGATGGATTTGGGGGGGCAATGACGCTCATTTTGTGACGTGTTATCCCGATGAGGGTTCGAGCTTTCGAATCTCATTTGCTGTGACGGAAGATCTTGGAAGGCCGGCTCGCAGCATTTATTTTCGAAGAGCAAGAGGACTTTGTTTCTTTTTTTAGAAAGTACCGTAATACAAGAGAGCACCATGGCGAGCCTTCAGGGAATGCCTGTATCGGTGCTCTATGAGCAAGTCATCTATCCACAGCTTCAGGCACAAGTCGGCCGCTCCTTCAAGATTGCGCATCTCAAGAGCGAACGAGGTCAAGCCCTCAACGGCAAACTCTGCAAGGTCACTGGATTTGACCGCGATCAGGATCAAGCGCGAGTCCACTGTTGGCTCATTAGCCAAGAAGAAAAAAAGAAAAAGCTGTCGCTCAAATGGCAAAATTTGATTCCCCTCGAAGCCAATCAAGCCTTGGAGAATTTCATGACCGCCTCAACACCCATTGCCGACGACATTTTGGTACCCTGTTTGGAACGGGCCATTCAAAAACACGATCATGCCGATCGACCCGATCTGATGCATCGTCTACGCTTGTACGGGAATTTGCTACAGAAAATTCGACAAGGAACGGCACAAGATGCCGATTATTGTTTTCCCTGTGGTGGAGGAAGCGAGTTGCTCAACAATGCAGGGAATTTTGGACGCGTCATGCAACTTTCCAAGCCGGGATGTTATGGCAACGAGAGCAATGATATGAGATTCATGGATCTGGGCTTGAAGGGAGATGATCAGACGGAATGTGCCATCTGCCAAGACGTGCTCCGAAATGATACCTCGATCGTCCTGGTCACACTACCGTGTCTACACGTCTTTCACAAAGGCTGCATTCAGCAGTGGTTGAGCAGTAATCTAGGACAGCAAAACTGGAGCTGCCCGTCGTGTCGAAAGACCGTGCCCGGGGACATGTCCATTTATTGCATCGAGTACAATGAGCAGCTGCAGAGACGCATCGACGAGTATCCATTGTCGGGATTTTGTATCCGGTGCATGATTATGATTATGGAAAATAATCGTCATGAGGAACTGCCGATAGTGTGAGTGAGATGTTGGCTTCAGAAAGATAATTCAGGAAAGGCATTGTGTAAGGGACAATCAGGTATATTTCATGTGTGGAATGACTGGATAGTCACAACACGAAAGAGGGGCCTCACAAAATCCAATTGGAAACGAATATCCATCACGGTAAGTATTAGGTCGAATCGAATCAGAGGGCTTTGTTGATCATCAAGGAGCGTCCCTCAGTTTGTTCGTTCAGTTCTTGCGGATTCAAACAGCCGTCCACTCACCAGTCATGCTACATGTGATTTCGTTGGTCCGGTGCGCACATTGAAGACATTTACACTGTTCCCGCAGAGTGGACCTTCTGGCGGAAAGTGCCAACTTGAAGCTAGCTAGATAGCCTCCCATACAAGGTGCTACGGACACCTTTGATTGCATGCTGTACTGTATAGCTAGCTAGCTTTTGTTTGATCTATTGTCCAAAAAAGGGGTCCTGCAAGGTTGGTTTTTTCAAGTTTAGGATCAAGTACTCAAAATTCAGCATTGCAAGTAGCAGAAGCAGCAAAGCACCGATGGTCTAGTTGGTTATGACGACGCTTTAACACGGCGTAGGTCCTGAGTTCAATTCTCAGTTGGTGTAATCTTTTGCTGCTTTGATGCTTGCTAGCTGTCTAGTTTGTAACCTCTTTTACTGTCACTTAGCCCGGTGGCCAAGCACAAAGTAGATCCACAGCCTGGTTACTTTTTCAGCTGTGGAAGAAGCTCACTGTGTACCTAGTAGATCTGTTGGTACTGCAAAAAATTGAACTAGAATATGGGGGACATGCCTTGGAATCTTTGAGCAAGATGGCTTACTCCTTTCAAGGATACCCGCTCTTCGCTTGTTTGACAGACACATTAAAGGGGACACCCTTGGTGGACAGCAAAAACGCTATTACATGTAGATCTACTTCGTCGAACACTGACTTCGAAGGCGACCAATGAGTCCCTCCCCATTGGCTGCCCGGTGGTTCTGGGGCTCTTTTCTCGCAGCGCGAATTGGCTGAAGGCTGACACGGTGGAACAAGTACTGTACGGTACGTAAAGCTACTACCAGGTACCAAGACCGGTACCGGTACCGAAAATTTGATTGATGCATAATGGAGCCAAGTTTTCCATAAGCCTCCGACCATGTGTTGGTTGTCTCACTGGGTTCAAAAGGGTCCGGTGTGCATATCCCATATATATTACCCGATACCAGACTGGTAGAGCAGGAATTCGCAGGAGCACTGCCCAAAGGACTTTTTGGCTGGGTCGCTGGGTCATTACTTCGTGACTCTCGACGAACTGATCTGAATGCCTCCGTACCAGTACAAATGTACGCAGTAAATATACTAGCTAGCTAGTATTAGCGCCCAGACTGAAGGACCATGACTTTCTTCATTTCTTTTCGGGCATCTTTCGATCTGTTGATTTTTGCTCACAATTGACTTCCACAGCACCAACAACTTCAGAATTCTTCGAGGGTGTTGCTACATACTCTAGCTAGCTAGAAAGTCACAAGAACCGAAGATGCAGCTTTCCCTGTTCAGCATCGCTAGCCTCGTGCTCATCGCTCCATCTCGTGCTCTGTGGCATTGGTAACCGAGCTGTGAGGATTCGGATGAATCTTTCCGTGATTATTATGAAGACGATCGCGACCACATGTTCTCCGGTGGCATTAGAGAAGAGTATATGACGACGAATGTTACTCTGGACAAGGTTCCCATGGATTGCCGTTCCTCTGATCCGAACTACGTCGCTACTTCGGGGGCCTGGGCAAAGCTGTATATCTCGAGCCCCTGGGCCGATGCCTTGCCTTCCCTTGAACTCAAGCTAAAAGCCGGTGGCTATGAAGAAGCCATGAACTTTACGATCAGCGTCTTGGAAGGGAACTGCGATGGCACAGCTTTTACCTGCTTGGGGTTTGACGAAATGTACGGGTATAACACGGACAAGACTATTTTTCTGAACTTCACAGTCCAAACCAACACTTCTTGCTACTTTTTGGTTACAACGCCCGATCCCGTGGTGGAAGATACTGGATCGTACAGCATTTGGGCCAGGGATGCCAAAAACGGATGCGAGTACTGGAAACACGAGGCGGAGCTCATCGGGGAGATGAAATATACTAACCAGCCCTGGAATCCCTCTTGCTCCCCCTGCATTCAAACGGAAGAATTTGCCGACACCATTTACACTTCTGGATCCGGCGATCTCTATACCACTACTTGTACCGACGCTTGCACCCAGTGCTACGAGAATATCACCTCCCCATCGTACAACGGCACCTTTGCTACAACATGTCACAGCAAGTCACATTTCAGACTGACCCAGATTACCAAAACTACAACCAAGATCCCATGATCTACAATGAGTGTTACACGTTCCACGACGACGGCAACCAGATCTGCCACCACAGCAGCGTCATCCAGGGCACTCAGATTAACGACTTTGTAATCAATGGTGCAATACACGGCTCTTAGCCTTATTCGCGACTCGATCCTAGATAGGGTTTGAGTTCGACTCATGACTGAGTCTTTCGTGAATAGTCATGAGACAGGGTTCTCATGACCCTAGTCATACTAGGTCGATGGTGAAACATCGCTAGATATTTAGCTGGCGTGGAGAGATTCCACGCTACTAGTAAATGCTAGACGAATCTTCACGCGTTCCGTTTTTGGATCGTGGAGTGGTAGGTTGCTACCGCAACCTACTCTATCACACTCTACAGTCTCCCGCGGGAGTTCAGATCTACGATCCTTGATTGTGGATCTCTCTCATTGATTAGTTTTCATAGCTTTCAAATCCTCTCATAACTTTCATTCTCTCAAACCCAAAACACTCGAAAGATCTTTACACTAGCTTTTAGCGTAGTGCATTTTGTTAACAAACAAATAGCTTTCAGCTACCTCAACTATTCCTCACAATGAAGATGGCCAAAGACGCGTACACCACTTCGAGTCTAAGCTGCGCGACAACCAATCCTTCCTCTCATCGACCGCGACGATGAATGTGAAATCGACGATTCTCGCTCACCACCTACAAACTTCGCACTGTTCCAGCAGATGCTAACAGCGCCAAGTACACCTTCAAGGTCCAATCATCAATGGTCTGAGACCCACGTCAGACCATCAAGTGGCTGGACGTATGGAAAGGTCTTCGTCGGCTCGCCATTGCTACGCCTGGCGACAAACATAACCTCCTCAAGGAGATGACTTCTACTCTGCCAAGAGCAGTTACGAATCTAGCTGTGCAGGCCCGTGAAATACGTTGGAATGCCTTGCGCCAGATTGCAGTCAACGATTCCTCCACGCGAGTCGTGGCGTGAAGACGAAGCCGCTTTCCAAGTACGTTATTCCAGGCTGCCTGGAACGGAGCAGCTCAGCCTGCTTTGACGATACTGACATTACGTTTGGCATAAAGTCCTGTATCGAAGCGGTCTGTCCTACAAGGCTCTTGAAAAGCAGAAACGCTTCATGCGCCGCAAGTGCGTAAGCCTGCTGATATCCACTCGGCTTATGTCAACAACTCAGTCGGATGAACACCGAGAACTTCCTCGTCTACCACCTTTGGACCCAACCAAACATTGAACCATGACGAAGTCATTGAAATTGTTTGTCATGGATTCACGCTCGTGGATGAAGAAGATGGACGAACACGGACTTCGATCCTTTCTCAGCTCCTATCGGAGAAACCATTGGATTCTGCGAACGCATGGAATCTCCGAAGACTTCGACAAGGCGGTGATCCAAGCAACTCCTTCGAAGAAGAATAACACAAGAAGTACAAGTCTACTCGCAACAACGACTCTTCAAGAACGAAGAAAAATGGTGCGACTACCACGAGTCCAGCACCACTCACAACACTGCTGACTGCATGATCTGAAGAAGCTCAAGGCCAAGTCTCAGTCCTGTCTGACAAGATAACAAGCCAGCGTACAACAAGAACAAGACTTGGAAACGCAAGTCCGACGACGCCAAGACCTACACCAAGAGAACTCTCTGTCCTCATGAAGAAAGTTCCAACGCTGCGGTCAAGCTGATCGCAAGAAGAAAACAAATGCAACCATGTTGCCAAGCGCAAGTCAGATGACTCGACAAGAGACGACTCCTCTGTTGGATCCATCAACATGATGGACAAGAAAATGGCTGCTGTTGACAAGCCGCT